>JAGFNQ010003404.1:0-54632 GCA_024364735.1 Boesenbergia rotunda | reverse complement strand
CCCCCTAAACTTGACTCAGTCTGGGAAGCTTGTTGACCACAAGTACTCTTCCTCTGAGTCTTAAGGTTTGATTCAGATCAAAAGAATAATCTAATAATTTTCAAAAATAAATAATTTAAAACTTGTCAGAATGTTGGCTCAGACTCCCCCTAAAACTGGCACGTCATAGGAGTCCTTTTTAGATCATGAAGTGGACCTTCCTCTGTGTCTTTAAGGTTTATCAAAATCAAATGAGCGATAATTTTCAAGTAGATAAATTTTGAAGCCACAATTTGGAAAGAAGACAATTTTGAAAACATGTGTGATGGAAATTAAGGTGCAGTTTTCGGAAAATATTTTTAATAAAAAGACCAAACCACTCCCCCTGCATCCAACACCGTTTGACTCTAACTAAGTGCCTTAAGGAACTTTAGTGTTGTCCTAAGAGGCTTGTGTCTAATTGAGTGAGTTAGACAATTTTGAAAAGATATAATTTTTGAAAACATATAATATGTATATTCAATCAGACAAGCATGAATTCCATAAAAACACTATTATGTTTAAGCACTATTTTGAAAATATATTTTTAGAAAAATATTCTAATAATTTTGAAAAACAATTTTGAAAAATACTTTTTAATTCATTAGTCCTTAACATCTCACTCATTTTAGATGTATCAATACAACAAGCATGGTTGCCTTATAGTTGTATTGTGAGATGCTTGAATCATTTTTCTTAATTTATTTTTAATTCTAAGATTTAATTGAAGCTTGTGTTAGATTTGAATTTGATAAGAAGTAACTTGAATTTGAATTTTAAAAATTGGCTTCCAGGTCTTGGCGAGGCACTAGGCCTTCTTTGGTCGTAGCCTTATTGGATAATCAACCCTTTCCTTGACAAAGTCTTTTAATGAAATTTCATTTTCAAAATTACTTTTTGAAAAATTCTGGTCTAACTAGTTTGGGTCTTGGATCAGTAGCTTCGGCTAGTTTCACAAATCTAAAGAGACCAAGTAGTGTATACTTGACCTTATTAGAAAAGGCTTCTCTAACGTACTATCATCTCACCGCCACCCAATACTAGGTTGATCAAGTTTCAATTATTCTTTTTCCTATATATAGCCGTTCTAATATATGCATATATTTAAATATGAATGACATGTCATATATTTAAGAGAAGTAGCAAATGCATGGCATGACAATTATGCATGAGTTACACAATTCAAATCATTTTATTTAAGTTTCTAAAAATGTATCAAATTCCAGATTTGATACATGTCGTATAAACCTGCGAATATGCCAACCCACTTTGACATATTTAATGTTATTAATTTTAATTGTTACAGTTTGGGTAAAATTTTATTTTAGTTTGAGTTTAAGTTATTTAAGATTTTAGTTAGATTCAGGTTAATTAAGAATTAATTGATGTTGAATTAATTAGAAATTGATGTTGAATTAATTTAAGCTTGAATTAATTAAGATTTAAATTGAATCTAATTTAATTGGAATTTAAATTTAATTTAATTTGAATTTAATTTTGAATTTAATTTTAATCTGCATTTAATTTAATTTGAATTTAATTCGAATTTAATTTTAATTTTAATTTAATTTAAAGTTAATTGGAAATTTAAATTAAATTTAATTTAATTTGAATTTAATTTAAGTAGGGTTTAATTTGAATTTAATTAATTAGAATTTGAATAATTAAGATTTAATTAATTTAAATTTAAAATTTAATTAATTCAAATTTAAATAATTAAGATTTAATTAATTTGAATTTAAAATTTAATTAATTCGAATTTGAATAATTAAGATTTAATTAATTTGAAATTAAAATTTAATTAATTCGAATTTGAATAATTAAGATTTAATTAATTTGAATTTAAATAATTTAATTAATTCGAATTTGAATAATTAAGATTTAATTAATTTGAATTTAAAATTTAATTAATTCGAGTTTGAATAATTAAGATTTAATTAATTTGAATTTAAATAATTTAATTAATTCGAATTTGAATAATTAAGATTTAATTAATTTGAATTTAAAATTTAATTAATTCGAATTTGAATAATTAAGATTTAGTTAATTTGAATTTTAAGATTTAATGATTAATTAATAATTGTGGGTTTAAATTCATTATTTTCATTATTTTGAAAAAATTTTCTTCATCTTTATCTTTCTTTTCATGTTTTTCTAATAATTTTGATTTATTTGAATTTTTGTAATTTTTATTGATTATGGCCTTTATCTTGGATAGTTCCATGTCCTCCTCAACATTAGATCTTTCAATATTCTCAATATAGGTGGAGTAAAGTGGACCAGTAGTTAATTTTTCAGGATTATTTAAGGGAATAATTAAATTATTATCTAGAGAGATATCATCTCCACTATCTTCAGAATTATCCTTATTATCCTCAGAATTATTCTTATGATACTCAGAATTATCCATATTATCCTCAGAATTATCCTTAGAATTATCTTTAGAATTATCCTTATTATCCTTAGAATTTTCAATTCTAAATTCATAACTATCTAAAGGATTTTCCAATTTGGGTTCAGGTTTGTACAAAGGGTTTTCAAATTTGAATTCATAATTATCTAAGAGATTTTCATATTTTAATTCAGAATTATCAGAGTTAAAATTAAGATTAATTTCGGAATTATCATCAAGAATTTTAACATTATCTGATTTAATTTCAGGTGTACCAGTAGTATCACCAGATCTAATTTTAGAATTAATTTCAGTAATTTTTGAATTAATATTAAAAATTAAATAGTTAATTTCTGATATTTTAACATTATTTACACTTTCTAATTGATCATTCAAAATATTGATTTGACTACTTACACAGTTTAATTTTTCAGTAACATTATCTAAATAATTTACATACGAAAATGCAGAAGATTTGAAAATTTTCGGAACATAAATCTTACGTACCTTGGCCGGACACTTATTTTTGTAGTGTCCATACTTCTCGCATTTAAAACATCTGATGTGGCTTTTATCTCTCCGGACTCCTGGCGCTGGTGCCCCCTTCGCCACCGGTGATGAAGATCGAGTCTTACGAGTAGGGCACTGATTTTTATAGTGTCCTCTCTCCCTGCATGTGAAACAGATAATATGGAATTTAAAAATGGACATTTTAAAATTAAAAGTACCTGATTCACCCCTGGGCTCCCCCTCAACTCCTGGCGTCGTTGCTCCGTCGGCGGTTAGTCCGGTGAAGAGTGGCTTGGCTCTGATACCAATTGTAGGACCGGTGCCGTCGATAGAGGGGGGGTGAATATCGACCGTCAGAATCTCTCGCGAAAACTTCGTAGAAAACTTGGATCATTCTAGACTTAGAATATTAGTAGCACAGCGGAAATGTAAATACAAAGGAAATAAAAACAAGACAGGGACACAGCGGGATTTTTACTTGGTTCCCGACCCCCCAGGGTCAGTACATCCAAGGCCTATGCACGGGAACGCTCGTCCACTATTGGTCTCCTTCCCAGACTTTCCGGAGGCGGAGAAACCCGACTTACAGTGCAAGATTACAATCAAAAGGATAAATAAATTGAGTGCGTAACAGTAAAATCAAACCGAACAAACAAGATCTGAAACTCGGCCGATCTGGACCTCCGAAGTGCCGCGCACTTCCTCCTGGAGCCTCCCGGTCGTAGAGCCTCGTCTTTAGCTCGTTGTCGTTGGTTAGAATGATCAGAATGGTACTTGGCAGTTGTTATTGAAGCAGAGGGGTCGAAGCCCCTTTTATAGGCTTCCTACGAGCGCCCTGGACGCTGGGGGCGCCCCGAAAAACCCGGTCAAACCTTATCCCTGCGTCGACCTCGCCGCAGCTGATAAAACCTTTGACCAGGGTGTCCCGGACCTCCCGGGCGCCCTCATGAAGGCTTATCTGTGTTTCTGACACGAAACAGCAAACACAGCTTTGAACCCGGGCGCCCCGCTTGAAGCCTATTCTGCATGCTTAACTTAAACTGCATTTTTCTTCTTTGTTCCGGTCACCCCCATCACTCTAAGCGCCCCCAATCAAGGTTTTACACCCAAGACTGGGTTTTACCTTCTGATCTGGGCGCCCCCAACACTCCGGGCGCCCGGGTTGGCTGTTTTCCAGCCTCTTGCCTGCTTTATCTCCGGTTCTTGGTACCTGCAAGATATACAAACTCAAAGCAAATATACATACAATATTAGGCTTATGGACTTGGTTCGGACTTCGGGTTTCCATGAAACCCTAGGTCAAACCGGTGTAAGTTCTCACACCCGAGAACGCACCTTTCACCTACTCCTTTCAGGAGACGGTTGCCACCCAGTCCTTCGGATAGACTTTTGCTTAACTTCCGATACTTCCGGACCTCGAGACGCCCAAACCCTGACCCGTCTCTACTCCTATCCTTAGTCATCGCTCAGCTAAGTTGCTTAGTCCCTCGGACCAAGTATTCAAAGCCTAGCAGTCCTTCGCCAGGTGCCTATCAACTCTTCGCTAGGTCTTCATTACCAAGCAGTCCTTCGCCTGGTGCCTAGCAGTCCTTCGCTAGGTCTTAGACTCCTAGCAGCCCTTCGCTAGGTGCCCAGTAGCAAAGGAAGCAGTCTGGATCAAGAAGTTTGTCTCCGAACTTGGTGTGGTTCCAACCATTGATGATGCAGTGCCGGTTTACTGCGACAACAATGGAGCTATTGCACAAGCAAAGGAACCAAGGTCTCATCAGCGATACAAACACGTGCTTCGCCGCTATCATCTGATCAGAGAGATTATAAGTAGGAATGACATACAAATTGAGAGAGTTCCCACTGAAAGGAATATAGCGGATCCTTTAACTAAGGCCTTGCCTCAAAGTAAGTTTGAGGGTCATGTTAGAGCCTGTGGTATTGGATACCGTAGCGATTGGCATTAGGCCAAGTGGGAGTTTGTTAGTGATATGAGAGAAGTGTCCTAAGGCAATCGCCTTATGATTGTAAAACATTTATATTAATAAATGATAATTCACTATTTGAGTATACATGCTTGTGTATTTGATTGGGATCTTAAACTCATCTACTGAATGTCCGCAATACAACTCACAGCATAAGAGAATTTGTGATGAGATCACAACTAGTGATTATCTCTAAATGCGCAAATGTGAAGTATTGAAAATATCCCTAGTCGATGAATTGATAAAAACGGACACTATCAATTCTGTTGAGACTAGCATGGGTTATTCTCTAATCAGCTGATTCTCACTGGCTGGTGCATTGGGATGTCCGGAGATAAACATGGATGCTAGTTAAGGGAACTAGTTCATTGGAGTGACTAGCTGTAAGACTTCATATGGGAATCTACATGTAGATATGTCAATGAAGATCTTACTGCGGCTTAAGTGCGATGTTCCTTTGACTTGCGGTGTTCAAGTCATCTTGGTCATGGAGACTTATACTTTGACATCTTAAGCAAGCATCTCCAAGGAGGTGAGGACCCAGGATGATCGGGTATAAGCCGAAGTGCCCGAAGATGTTTGAACAGCCTACAAAGGATTCACCACTCCTTGCGAGGAGATGTATACCCAGGCCTATCGTCGGATTGTTACTCAAAGCCTCTGGCCAGAGCATATCATGTTTAGAGTGAGAGTCTCTAAAATACATGAGAGTAATTAGAAATCCAAAGGACGAGTAAGACATTACTTGGGCTAGGTGTGACGTAGTCAGCCTAGTGGGGACTGACACCATAGACCGTGTCCTGAACCAAGTGGGTATAAGGTGGTGAAGGGAATGGGGCACGATTCATTAGAGCTGCTGAAGGGTTTCAGAATAATTTCTTCTGAGGTCAAACCGTTGATCTTTCGATTAATTGGGGATCATGATGTACTACTAGGTGCCACTCATGATCGTTCTATAATTAGTTAATTATAGACGGCCAACATAAATCGAAAGCCTATTTAGTCACACGCACTACGAGTAATCCGAGGGATTTAAAACGAGTTGAAAATTGGATTTTCCGATCAAGAGAAATAAGTCGAATCTGAGTTAGTCAGAGGCGCATTGGAAGCTAAAAATGGCTAAGTCTTTTGAAGGCTTTTTGGGCGAATTAAATGAGTTTAATTCGCGACGGTTCGGGTTGTTTTGGCCGACTAAAGAGGGTATCCACCCTCTTGTTAGTGGCGGCCAACAAAGGGAGAATAAACCAATTTAATTGGTTTAATTAATTAAATAAATCTAGTACGATTTATTTTATAAATTATGGATAAATAAATTTGTATAAAGAAATTTATATAAATAAATTTGTAGAAATTTATTCTTTTTATGGAAGTTAAAATAATCCATGAATTGGGTTTATTTTAATTTTATAAAATCAATTATGAATTGATTTTTCCATAATAAGAAAGTTTATAAATTTCTTATAAAATTTATTCCATAATTTAAAAGAAGAAGAATTAGTTTTTATTATAAATTAGTTTATAATAAAGACTTGGTTTAAACGGAATTAATTCATAAGAATTTATAGGATAAATTTTTATGATAAATAATTAGTTTTATTATAAAGTTAGTTATAATAAAATTCATAAGAAAATTTATAGAATAAATTTCTTATGATGACTAATTTGTTTTATTATAAATGGTTATAATAAGACTAGGCTTAAATGGAATAAGCAATAAGAAAATTTATAAGATAAATTTCTTATAACTAATTCGTTAATTCCGTTAATTCGGTTTAGAGGGAGACTTAGCAAAGGAGTTGCTACTATATAAAGGAACCAAAGGCTAGCCCTTAATTGCAATTCAAGTAATTGAATCATAGAGCTCTCCCTCTCTCTCTCTTCTATTCTCTTCTCCTCTTCTCCTTCCCATTAGGGCCGGCGCCCACTAGAAGACCTAGGGCCGGCCACCTTCTTCCACCTAAGGCCGGCCACCTTCTTCCTATCTAGGGCCGGCGCAAATCACACCTCTTCTAGAGGTTGGCGTGAGCAAGCAAGGAGAAGAAGAAACCCGAACACGAAGAAGAAGAAGCGGATAGCGACTCCTCTCTTCCCGGAATACGATTCCGTTACTTCGTTGGTTAGTTTCCTACCTTTCCTCTCTTATTCTTCTAGTTGTGCCTTCCGAGAATCTAGTAGTTCTCGTCGGCACAAAACTCGTGACTTTGCGAAGTCATCCCGAAGAGAACTCGGCGTGGACGCGAATAGAGGCGAAGCTTCCAAGGGACGCTACGGTTGGATCTCGTCCCTTTCTTCAAGTTACGCGAGGTATAAAAGTAAATTAGTTTACTTTTCCGCAAACTTTTATTTCATGATTATGTCGATACACTATAAGGTTGCATGCTAGATACGAAGTTAAAATAATTTAGGAAATTATTTTATGCAAACTCTTCCGCTGCACGTAAAAATTTTAAATTTTACGAACTCGTATCCTTGTCGACATGCACCCGGTCCCAACAGTGGTATCAGAGCCGGTTAGTGTTCGACTTAATCAAATAATTGTTTTGTGGAAAACTTTGTCATGATCTCAATTTCGGAAAAAATTTTCAATTATGGAAACTTTCGAATTATAATAAATTTTAGATTTAGGAATTTCAAAGTTTGGAAATCCTCATGAAATTTCACAAACGTTTGAAATTTTCTATTTTCTGAAATTTTATAATAATTTCGAAATCTTCCCATCTTTGGAAACTTTCCAATTTTGGAAATTTTTCTATTTTAGAAATTTTCCAATTTTGGAAATATGTAAGTTTCCTTTGTACCAGAAACTTAAATTATTCTGAAAATCAATTTTCGAAATCTCGCAATTTTGGGCACTTTCTTTTAAGAAAGTCTAGACAAATTCATGGACAGTTAATTGACAATTAAATTTGAATTGGTTTTTAAATTGACAACAAAATTCTTTATTTTGGATTGAGCCTCGGGGAGCCGTCCAATTTAAAGTTAGTTGTTGTAATTTAATTTCCCAATTTTAATTGAAATTGTCATGTTTGATTGGATTGAGCCTCGGGGAGCCGTCCAATTGGATTTACAACACATTACTTTTCTTTGGGTATCTGAGCCTCGGGGAGCCACCCTTAGAAAACAATTTTTGTAATTAATTAAATCCATGAATAAAATATGTTTAAGAGGTGATGCTCTTACATATTGTTGTCTCCAAAATTAATTAGGAAAATGGTTTCCTATAGAGTTTCTTAAATGAGATTTTCATGAAAATAATATGTAGTTGAATTAAGGGATTTGTCTCTTAATTTAACAAGATTTGATTTAGAGAAATCAAAGTCTTGAACATATTATTTCCGAAATTAATTATGACAATTTAGGAAATTGTTTCCCAAAACAATTCCTTTAATAAAGTATGAAATTATGATTAGGAAATCCGGTTCCTAATTTAATTCATGAGACTTGATAAATTAAGTCACATACATACTTTATTAAGGAAATCGTTAGTCATGACATAATTTTATGTCATGAATGTGCTTAAAGAAAATGAGACCCAAAACCCCTTACAAAATATTAAGGCCAACACCTTCCATTAATATGGTTAGAATCGGAGTTTTGTTTCTCGCTTGGGTTGATGGACACATCCATGCCCGACTTGAACCTCAACATGTTCAAACCATGGAATTAGTTTATGAATAATATAGTTCGAGTCAGAGGTCAATCATTAGTTTTGGTTGTTGGACACATCCAAGCCTGACTAAGCGGTTGAATGAGCTCCAACCATGTTAAAACTATTTCTTGATTAATGGGTCAGCCTTAAGCTTGGAGCATCGATTTGTTGTGCCACAGCCAAGGTCGATGTAAAGAGAGGTGCAGTTGGGTGCTATGTATAATGATACATACTTGTTAATGAGTTAACAACCCAATGTTTTATGCAAACATTCAATTAGTTGATAGCATAATGTGATAGTTACATATATGTGATGTGTAATCGGTATAATTACCTACCTTCATAGCTAAGAAGAACTTGATGGCCACAGCCATGGTTGTTCTTATCTATGGTTGGATATCAACCTATTTGGAGATGTTCCTACGATCTCCCGAATTGATAATAAGGGTGACTCAATTCGTAAAATAAATAGGATTTAATTTATGTATGTTGATACATTCTTTAATAAATCTTCTCACATAATCTCAATTTGTATTTCTAGGTTAATCACTCGATCATGTCTTCTCTGAATTTGCGTTCCATCTTGGACACCAACAAATTAACTGGGCCTAACTTCATGGACTGGCTTCGAAACCTGAGGATAGTCCTCAAGGCAGAGAAGATTGCTTATGTCCTTGAAAATCTACTTCCCTCAAATCCTCCAGCAGATGCAACTCCAGACCAATTGGTGGCCTATCAGAAACATGTGACCGATTCTGAACTTGCAAGTTGCATCATGCTAGCCTCTATGATACCTGAGCTGCAAAAGCAGCATGAGCATATGGATGCTTATACCATCATCTTCCATCTTAATGAGTTGTTTGAAGAGCAGGCGAGATCCGAAAGGTTCGAAGTCTCCAGACTCCTCTTCACAACTAAGATCAGGAAGGCACTTCCGCCTCGCAGTTTGTGCTAAAGATGTTGGGGTACATTGAGCGACTAACACACTCGGTTTTGCAATGGATCATGAACTAAGTATTGACTTAATTCTGAGTTGTTTGCCCAAAAGTTATTCGCAATTTGTGATGAACTATCGGATGAACAAGCTGGAAACTACCATTCCTGAGTTAGTCAACCTGCTGAAGTCTGTAGAGCCTTCTGTAAAGCAGGAACAAAAGGCAGTTCTGTTAGTTGGTTCCTCGAAGAAAGGTTCTAAGAGGAAGGCCAAAGAACAGAATAAGGGAAAGAAGAAAAAGGCTAAAAAGACTGAAAAGAAACCAAAAGGCACTTGCCATCATTGTGGCAAGGAGGGTCACTGGCGAAGAAATTGCAAGTTTATCTTGAGTCCTTGAAGAAGAAGGCATCCGATGCCCCATCCTCTTCAGGTATCTTCGTTATTGAATGTCACTCTATTTCCTCAAATACCTGGGTACTTGATACTGGGTGTAGCTCACATATATGTAATGACATACAGGGGCTAAGGAATAGAAGAAGACTCGTCAAGGGAGAAGCAGATTTGCGAGTTGGAAATGGAGCAAGGATTGCTGCTTTGCCATCGGAACATATTTGCTAAAGCTCCCGACTGGACGTATCTTAGAATTGGATAATTGTTATTTCGTTCCTTCGTTAATAAAGAACATTGTATCTATTTCATGTTTGAATGAAAAGGGTTATCATTTAACTTTTAGTAACAATTGTTGTTACATAACTTTAAATGGCGTTCTTTATGGGAATGGAACTTTGTGCAATGGCATCTACACGTTAGATTTATCCAGTGACGTTTTCAATATCGAAGTTAGCAACAAACGTGCTCGAATAGATAATCGAATAGACTCCTACACTTGGCATTGCCGTCTTGGCCATGTAAGTAAGAAACGCATGACCGAATTGCACCGATGTGGAATTTTGGAATCATTTGAACCCGATTCATTTGATACATGCGAATCGTGCTTAAAAGGCAAGATGACCAAATTACCCTTTACCGGAAAAGGTAATCCAGTGGGAGAGTTGCTTGGTCTAATACATACCGATGTATGTGGACCAATGTCAACTCCTGCACAAGGAGGCTATAACTACTTCATCACCTTTATCGATGATCACTCACGATTCGGGTACGTGTTCTTGATGAAACACAAATCTGAAGCTTTTGATAAATTCAAAGAGTTCAGAAATGAAGTAGAGAAACAACTTGGCAAAAGTATTAAAATACTTCGATCCGATCGGGGTGGTGAATACTTAAGTCAAGAGTTTCAAGATTATCTAAGGGACAATGGGATATTATCCCAATGGACTCCGCCATATACACCACAGCATAATGGTGTATCTGAGAGGCGCAACCGAACCTTGATGGACATGGTTAGGTCAATGATGAATCATGCAACTCTTCCAAAATCCTTTTGGGGTTATGCACTTAAGACAGCTGTTTATTTATTAAACAGAGTCCCGACCAAGGTAGTCTCTACTACTCCATATGAGATTTGGAATAGTAAGAAACCTCACTTAACTCACCTTAAGATATGGGGTTGTCCTGCTTACGTAAAGCGGGTTGTATCAGACAAATTGGATGCTAAGTCTGATAAATGTCTATTTATTGGATACCCTAAGGAAACGAAGGGTTACCAATTCTATCATCCCTTGGAACAAAAGGTGTTTGTTTCAAGGCATGCTGTATTTCTAGAAAAAGAATTTCTTTTACAAGAAAACAGTGGGAGTGGCTTTGAACTTGATGAAGTTCAAGAAACTCCAATAGACATTACAGAGACACCGAGTCTAGGCCCACAACCGATAATTCATAATGATGAGCTATCAGTTGAACCTAAAACTACACCACCTCTTCGTAGGTCTGATAGGACACGCAACATTCCAGAGAGATACGGATTTCTCGTAAGTGAATCGAACGACGTGTTGCTCATTGGCGATGACGAACCTATCAGTTATGAAGATGTTCTGAAAAGTTCAGAAAGGGACAAATGGCTTGAAGCCATGAAGTCGGAAATGGATTCCATGTACGAAAATCAAGTATGGGACTTGGTTAACCCACCTGAAGGGATTAAACCCATAGGGTGCAAGTGGGTTTTCAAGAAGAAAACCGACATGGAAGGTAATGTTGTTACCTTTAAGGCTAGATTAGTGGCAAAAGGATATCGTCAGAAACAAGGAATTGATTATGACGAAACCTATTCGCCAGTAGCTATGCTTAAATCCATTCGGATGCTCCTAGCCATAGCAGCTCATTATGATTATGAGATATGGCAAATGGATGTGAAAACAGCTTTCCTTAACGGAAACCTGCTTGAGGACGTATACATGATACAGCCTGAAGGTTTCACATCGGTTGATAAAACCAAGGTATGCAAGCTTCGACGATCCATATATGGACTGAAGCAAGCATCTAGGAGCTGGAACATCCGTTTTGATGAGACAATCAAAAAGTTTGATTTCTCACAAAATCCTGACGAACCCTGTGTGTACAAGAAGGTTAGTGGGAGTGCAGTCGTATTCCTAGTATTATATGTCGACGACATCTTACTTATAGGAAACGATATTTCAGTCTTACAGACAGTTAAAATTTGGTTATCCAAAACTTTCTCCATGAAAGACCTGGGAGAAGCAACCTATATCCTTGGGATTAGAATCTATAGAGATAGATCAAAACGGTTGCTTGGTCTTTCGCAGTCTACATATATAGACCGAGTGCTAAAAAGGTTTAGCATGTCGGAATCCAAGAAAGGTTACCTTCCCATTAGGCATGGGATCAACCTTTCAAAGTCTATGTGTCCGCGCACAGAAGACGAGAGGATTTGCATGAATAAGATTCCCTATGCATCCGCGATAGGATCTATCATGTATGCTATGTTATGTACTAGGCCTGATGTATCGTATGCTTTGAGCGTCACAAGCAGATACCAGTCGGATCCAGGAATGGATCACTGGGCGGCTGTTAAGACAATCCTTAAGTACTTAAGAAGAACTAAGGATGTGTTCCTAATATATGGAGAAGGAGATTTGGTAATACGTGGGTATACAGATGCCAGTTTCCAGACAGATAAGGATGACTCCAAATCGCAGTCTGGATACGTATTTACTTTGAATGGAGGCGCAGTAAGTTGGAAAAGTTCCAAACAAGACACCGTAGCGGATTCCACCACGGAAGCGGAATATATCGCAGCTTCGGAAGCAGCAAAGGAAGCAGTCTGGATCAAGAAGTTTGTCTCCGAACTTGGTGTGGTTCCAACCATTGATGATGCAGTGCCGGTTTACTGCGACAACAATGGAGCTATTGCACAAGCAAAGGAACCAAGGTCTCATCAGCGATCCAAACACGTGCTTCGCCGCTATCATCTGATCAGAGAGATTATAAGTAGGAATGACATACAAATTGAGAGAGTTCCCACTGAAAGGAATATAGCGGATCCTTTAACTAAGGCCTTGCCTCAAAGCAAGTTTGAGGGTCATGTTAGAGCCTGTGGTATTGGATACCGTTGCGATTGGCATTAGGCCAAGTGGGAGTTTGTTAGTGATATGAGAGAAGTGTCCTAAGGCAATCGCCTTATGATTGTAAAACATTTATATTAATAAATGATAATTCACTATTTGAGTATACATGCTTGTGTATTTGATTGGGATCTTAAACTCATCTACTGAATGTCCGCAATACAACTCACAGCATAAGAGAATTTGTGATGAGATCACAACTAGTGATTATCTCTAAATGCCAAATGTGAAGTATTGAAAATATCCCTAGTCGATGAATTGATAAAAACGAACACTATCAATTCTGTTGAGACTAGCATGGGTTATTCTCTAATCAGCTGATTCTCACTGGCTGGTGACATTGGGATGTCCGGAGATAAACATGGATGCTAGTTAAAGGAACTAGTTCATTGGAGTGACTAGCTGTAAGACTTCATATGGGAATCTACATGTAGATATGTCAATGAAGATCTTACTGCGGCTTAATGCGATGTTCCTTTGACTTGCGGTGTTCAAGTCATCTTGGTCATGGAGACTTATACTTTGACATCTTAAGCAAACATCTCCAAGGAGGTGTGGACCCAGGATGATCGGGTATAAGCCGAAGTGCCCGAAGATGTTTGAACAGCCTACAAAGGATTCACCACTCCTTGCGAGGAGATGTATACCCAGGCCTATCGTCGGATTGTTACTCAAAGCCTCTGGCCAGAGCATATCATGTTTAGAGTGAGAGTCTCTAAAATACATGAGAGTAATTAGAAATCCAAAGGACGAGTAAGACATTACTTGGGCTAGGTGTGACGTAGTCAGCCTAGTGGGGATTGACACCATAGACCGTGTCCTGAACCAAGTGGGTATAAGGTGGTGAAGGGAATGGGGCACGATTCATTAGAGCTGCTGAAGGGTTTCAGAATAATTTCTTCTGAGGTCAAACCGTTGATCTTTCGATTAATTGGNTCAGGCAGACCGATCAGGGCTGCTTCTGATCGGTCCACTGACCGATCAGAAAGCTCACAGAATCTTCTGTTCGGTTCTCTGATCGATCCGCAGACCGATCAGGGACTTCCCTGATCGGTCACGGAGACCGATCAGAATCCAACCTGACCGATCAGGAGGTCTCCTGATCAGTCTGGGTACTGTGGATCGGACGATCGATCCGATCAGCAGCATTGATTTCGATTGGTGATCGGTCCACCAACCTATTAAATCACTCAAACCCTGATTTCTCCCAACCCTAGCCGCCCGAACTGCTTCCTCTCCTCCTTTGTGAGTTCTCTGTGAGTGCGCGAGTCTTCTCTGCATCATCCCCCTTGCGAGCTCTCTCCTCTCCTGCGCACGGTTGTGAGTTCGCGAGCTCTTGTCTCTGCAAGCTCCTGAGGTCCTCTTTCTTGCGCACGTTTCTTGATGCGAAGCAATTTGTGTGTTCCTCTCAACCAACTCACCAACTTCATGGTTCCAAGTAAGATGTTCTTGTGGTTTTGTTTTTCCTTCCTTACTTTGTTATACCTTATGATTTGGGAACTAATCAGTATGTTTCATCTTATTGTGTCGTGCCCTTAAACTTACCCATATGGTTCTGTCGTGACCTACTATGACCTTCCAAACTATTTTTTGTGCCATGGACTTCACTCGACCAAATCAAACTTTGTGTCGTGACCTTATTTCCAACTTTTAGGAAATCTTCGAAGGGGAAGGCCCCTGCTGAGGGAACCTCGAGGTCCAAAGCCCCTTCATCATCCTCCAGACCCCAACCCTCTAATATTCCTAGATTTCCTAGTAAATATTTCGAAGAAGCATTTCAAAATTCTACCTTCAAACTTCTTCCTTGTCGTTCAGTGGACCGTTCTTTTGTCGATGACTACTGTCCCTCTGTAAAATAGATCTTTGAGTTTTACAATCTTGAGACCCTTGTTGGTATGGAACGGACCATAAACATTGATATGGTCTCTGAATTTTATAATAATCTACAACAGAATGCAGAAGGTCTGGGGTGTAAGACTAGGGTAGCCAAGACAAACTTAGACTTCAATTATGACCTGTTTTCTGAGTATCATGGTTGTCGTAGATCACCAAATCACTACTCGATCTTCCCTACACTTTCGGATCCTTTACCACTTCCGTTCGAAGATGTTACTTCGGACTCTATTTATGGGTATTTTTTCGGATAGCCTAGACCTGGTGGGGTTGATGAGCTTGATGATAGTGAGTTTCCCACCTTTGCTGCCCTACGTCTCTCGCCCTCTGACTATGTTTTGTTCAAGATCATCACAAACTGCATCCTACCCATCACTTCAAAACCCCTTGCTGAAATTCGTCCCTATCACTGCCTTATGCTATATGGGATGCGTCGCTATCTTGACTTTGATATCTTGGCGAGCGTTTTTGGTTCTATTTACTTCTACAGTGGGGCCCGCCATCGTACAGTCTACATGCCTTTCGGACACATTATTACTGACTGACTCCAGTCAGTCGGTATTGATGTGTCCAAGGGCAGGACTGTACCGATGGTTCGGCAAGACTGCAGACTTGGGAGACACGTGTTTGCCAAGTCTGGCATTATTGCCGATCCTCATGGCCTTAGGTGGAAGGATGGGAGGGGTCTGGGGGAGCTCCCACGAACGACCCATATTCAGGTAGCAGCAGCTCCAGTTGGACATCAGGGTGCGCCCGCTGCAGCAGAGGACGACTACGAGGCTGACCCAAATCTTAGATGGCAGATCGTCGAGCTCAAGCAAACATTCGACCACAAATTTCACATGTTGGAGCTTGGCAGCAGGAGTTTTAGTCTGAGGTCCGGTCTGAGATTTCTGGGCTGCGTGCTGGTCAGCAGGAGTTTCAGTCTGAGATTCGGTTTGAGATTTCTGGGATGCGTGCCAATCAAAGGGAGATGTATGCTGAGTGGCGCGCTTGGATGGTTGGTCATCTGCCACCGCAGATATTTTCTGGATTTTCGCCATCCAGCAGCGCTACACTCGGGAGCTTCATGCCTATCGATGACATCTCGTTCGATCCGATGCAGTCTGATGATCCCGTTGATCAGGAGTGATATTTTTAGCTATATTCTACTTATGACTACTATTCCATGACTTTGTGTGTGATGACATTATGATAGACTTTCTTTGGTCTGGTGGTCATTTATGTCATTTTCCATGTTTGCTTTCATATGATGCATATGTACATCTTGTCTTGATATATATTTATTTCATATGCTTTCCAATTATTATCTCTTGTTTATTTTGGGAGAGACCCTCGTTTAAGGGGGAGTTGTTTAAACTTAATAACCATACCCTTTTCGGTGTTTGACAAAGGGGGAGAGATTGGCTAGTTAAGTTTAGGGTTATTAAGAATATAACTATTGTAAGGGGAGGACTCTGATTCCCTTGCAATAGTGAAATTTGATTTCATTTGACTTCTGATACCTAAACTTAGAATCGGGTTGTCAAATAACAAAAGGGGGAGATTGTTGATGCAGTCTGACGTGATTGTTATTTTGGTGTTGACACCGATTTAAGTTTAGGTGAGCAAGATAAGTTTGGCTTAAGTCCTAGTCGGGGACTGGGCACGAATCCCGGTGAGTGAAGTCGGGTCCTGGTGAGTGAAGCCGGGTGACAGAAACCCCGGTGAGTGAAGTCGGGTCCTGGTGAGTGAAGCCGGGTGACGGAAACCCTGGTGAGTGAAGCCGGGTCCTAGTAAGTGAAGCTAGGTGAAAGGAAACTCCCGGTGAGTGAAGCCGGGTCCTAGCGAGGGAAGCTAGGTGAAGGAACCCCTGGTGAGCGAAGTCGGGTCCTAGCGAGGAAAGCTAGGTGAAGGAAACCCTGGTGAGTGAAGTCAGGTCCTTGCGAGGGAAGCTAGGTTGAACAAAGTCCCGGTGAGTGAAGCTGGGCACGAAGTCTTGGTCCAAGGGACTGAGCATTGAGTAATATGCATGAGCTCATTTAAACTGCGTGGTTGTGTTATATGTGATGTATGTATGTGTAAATTGTCCGCCGAACAGGGGAGGTGCTGTCCAATTTTCTATTGGATCAGCCGCTCCTGGGGTCTCGGGGCGTGAAATGACGTCTCACTCAACCACTTAACATATTAATCATACATTGAAACCCAACTTGAGTCAACATGAGCCTAGTCAACTTGGTTAACTTTGACCTAGAATCGATTACATCATCAGTAAATGCATAGCTGACCCTATCACTAATCGTAAACGAAACCTAACTATGTCATTTGCGAATACTATATATGTTCAATTAATTTAATTTAAAAAATTAAAATTAAAATTCATTCCACGAATATCATGTCCTATCTATTTAATTTGAAGCATTGATAATTAACTAGATTTATGTAAAAAAAACTTAAATTAAAATAAAAATGATGATAAAAGAGTTATTAAAAAGCAATAATTAAAGTTAAGTTAATCATCAATTGATCACGATATTCTATTCTACCCATGCATATTATACTAGTATTTTTATACAGATTTTAAATTTACATTGGATAATCAATGTACTAAAGTATAATATTATTATTAGGGATTATATATATTAATTTAAAAAGAAAAAATAAATAAAATTAGAACGAGGGTGACTTCGCGAGTGAAATTGAAAAGTATAAATTAGAATATCTCAATAGACATAATTATGTAAAACACGACGATAGAATTACAATAACAAGCTGCGGCACAAAAGCTATAGAGGCGATGAGAGGATCACAAGTGTGGGTCTCGACCTCCCATTTTTATTCAATATATCTCTCTATAACTCATCTTGTATCTGGTCCACATGGTCCGGTCGATTAGCTCACACTGCACGATCAAATTCACAAACATATGTCACTATAAATTTAACCTGACCGTCAAATAGCTAGTTAAGACTAACACGACTTATAATATAATGATGACGATCAGTACGTATTATAGGTTTAGAATATATATAGTTATGTATGTTAACTACCTGGAGCAATCAGTGGAGGCACTGACAGGGAATGGAAGCTTGACGCCGCAGCTGCCGGGAAGGCCGGAAAGGCGGCCGGGCTGGAGGCCGGAGATGCCGGACGCCTGCGAGCGGATGCAGTTGCACGCCGCACGGCGGTCGGCGGTGGTCTGTGCAGCGCTATTCAGGCCCTTCACCCCGTTACAGCAGGCCGGAGGCAGCGCCGACACCTGGCCAGTCACGTAGGGAATGCAGGGTCGCAGGTCAGAAGCCACTTGGCCGCAGGTGACCGCGGCGTCGGCATGGGACCCCACCAGGAGGGCGACTGCCGCAGCCACAACGAGCACCACAGCCAAGGCACCGGAGCGAGCCATAGGAAGAAGATCGGGAGAGGGAGTCGTCGGAGTTCGTGGTGTGTGGTGTGTAGGGGAATGCTATAGGAGAGATCGAGGAGGGGGCGTTTTTATAGTGATAAAGTGAAATAGAATGGCTTAATTAATTGCATTAATGATGGAGTAGTTGGTTATGTTGAGAGTAATTTCGATCGATAATAATAATGTTTTTGCTACTTTAATTTTACACTTGGATGTATCGAAATTAATTTCCTATATATTCCTTGTAATAATTTTATAAATATGTTTAATATTATTATTAATATAAAATTAATGGATCTAATGTGTTTTTAAATGAGTTATATATGATACATATCAAATGAATAAGAGAATAAAGCCCTTCCACCAAATATATATAAGATTCATTAAGAGTGAGAGAGCAAGTATAATTTTTCTTAGTCAAATGGGTTTATTTTGAATCAAGTTCAATCCACTTTAGGTTAGTAAGATTCACCACGAATGAAGTTTTAGTTGATTCAATCACACACATCAAGCATTATTCGATATATCCCTTTAGATCCATCTTTATGGATGAAAAAAACTTGGGCAATTTACCAAAGGGCGTCCCTGAGAATTGGTATTTACCAAAAGGTGTACCATGGTTTCACTTTTACCAAAGGGCGTATTCTTTTTAGTGAACTTCCGTTTATACCCCTTCCGCCAAAAAAAAGTCTTTCTCTTTCTTTTTCTCTTTCCTTTCTTGGTAATCTGCTTTTTCAGATTTGTCATTTTAAAATAATATATTTAGGAATCGGCTAAAAACGTAAGGTAAAGAAGGAAAATTTTTCCATTAACGAAAGTTATCTTCCAACTGATTTTAAAAATTTAAAGTGATGAATTTTTATATTTGATTAATATAAATTAATATTTAAATAATATTTAATAAATATATTAATATATAACAAATATTTAAAATTTAAAAAGTTTGAAATCTTTTATTTCATTTCAGATCAAGCGTGGGCCTGAAATCAAAAGATTTCAGGCCCACGTTGGGCCTGAAATAAAAGATTTCAGGCCCACGTTGGGCCTGAAATAAAAATATTTCAGGCCCAGCGTGGGCCTGAAATAGAAATATTTCAGGCCCAGCATGGGCCTGAAACAAAAGATTTCAGGCCCTGTGTCGGCTTGAAATCATGTGTTATGATAGGGTTTTTTATGTAGGCCTGAAACATAAAGAAACATCTCTTTATATTTTTGAAATAACAATAAAAATCACTAAGAAAGATTACTTTACGTGAGAAATTCTATATATATAAAACGTACATTATATTAAAAACGAACATATATATATATATATTATATATATATATATATATATATATATATATATATATATAATATATATATATATATATATATATATATATAATAAATCAACTTAAGGTACAGGGCCTGAAATCAATTGATTTCAGGCCCTGAGCAGGGCCTGAAATCTTAATTTCAGGCCCTGCTTGATTATATATTATTAATAAATATAAAAAAATAATTAATAGGCATAATAATATATATTGATTGGTAAAATTAAAGATATAAGGATAATTTATTAAAATAAGCTATGATTCTATATTATTGTTATATCATTTTGTGCCAACTGATACAGTATGAGAACATCAGTGGGTTTTGACCAAAACCCACTAATGGACCTCCCATATCTAGATTTCTGAAAACCCTATATTAATAGACAGGGTTGACCTAGGAGAAGATGTTTTAGGTGTCCAAATATCTATACACTCTATATCACCAATGCAATAGAAGTAGTTTAGAAATATCAGTGGGTTTTGACCAAAACCCACTGATGGGCCACCCATATCTGGATTTCTGAAAACTCCATATGAATAGAGAGGTTAGAGATAGGAGAAGATGTTTTAGGTGTCCAAATATCTATACACTCTATATCACCAATGCAATAGGAGTAGTTTAGAAATATCAGTGGGTTTTGACCAAAATCCACTGATATGGCTAAACTACTCCTATTACATTGGTGATATCTAATATATAGATGTTTGGACACCTAAAACATCATCTCCTACCTCTACCCTCTCTATTCATATGGAGTTTTCAGAAATTCAGATATGGTAGGTCCATCAGTGGATTTTGATCAAAACCCACTGATATTTCTAAACTACTCATATTGCATTAGTGATATAGAGTGTATAGATGTTTGGACACCTAAAACATCTTCTCCTAGGTCAACCCTATCTATTGATATAGGGTTTTCAAAAATCCAGATATAGGAGGTCCATCAGTGGGTTTTGGTCAAAACCCACTGATGTTCTCATACTGTATCAGTTGGCACAAAATGATATAACAATAATATAGAATCATAGCTTATTTTAATAAATTATCCTTATATCTTTAATTTTACCAATCAATATATATTATTATGCCTATTAATTATTTTTTTATATTTATTAATAATATATAATCACGCAGGGCCTGAAATTAAGATTTCAGGCCCTGCTCAGGGCCTGAAATCAATTGATTTCAGGCCCTGCTCAGGGCCTGAAATCAATTGATTTCAGGCCCTGTACCTTAAGTTGATTTTATTATATATATATATATATATAAAAGTTCGTTTTTAATATAATGTACGTTTTATATTAATTAGAATTTCTCACGTAAAGTAATCTTTCTCAGTGATTTTTATTGTGATTTCAAAAATATAAAGAGATATTTCTTTATGTTTCAGGCCTACATAAAAACCCTATCATAACACATGATTTCAAGCCGACACAGGGCCTGAAATCTTTTGTTTCAGGCCCACGTTGGGCCTAAAATATTTCTATTTCAAGCCCACGCTGGGCCTGAAATATTATTATTTAAGGCCCAACGTGGGCCAGAAATCTTTTATTTCAGGCCCACGCTTGATCTGAAATAAATTAAATCTTTGTTATATATTAATATATTTATTAAATATTATTTAATATACTAATTTATATATATATTGTTTACATATAATATATATATAATATTATATATATATATATATATATATATAAATAGGAAAATTAACTTCAGGTTCAGGGCCTGAAATCAATTGATTTCAGGCCCTGCTTGATTATATAAAATTAATAAATATAAAAAAATAATTAATAGACATAATAATATAAATTAATTGGTAAAATTAAAGATATAAGGATGATTTACAAAAACAAGCTATGATTCTACATTATTGTTATATCGTTCTGTGCCAACTGATACAGTTTAAGAACATTAGTGAGTTTTGACCAAAACCCACTGATGGACCTCCCATATCTGTATTTCTGAAAACCCTATATCAATAGACAGGGTTGACCTAGGAGAAGATGTTTTAGGTGTCCAAATATCTATACACTCTATATCACCAATGTAATAGGAGTAGTTTAGAAATATCAGTGGGTTTTGACCAAAACTCACTGATGGGTCTCTCATATCTGGATTTCTGAAAACTCCATATGAATAGAGAGGTTAGAGATAGGAGAAGATGTTTTAGGTGTCCAAATATCTATACACTCTATATCACCAATGCAATAGGAGTAGTTTAGAAATATTAGTGGGTTTTGACCAAAACCCACTGATATGGCTAAACTACTCCTATTACATTGGTGATATCTAATATATAGATGTTTGAACACCTAAAACATCATCTCCTACCTCTACCCTCTCTATTCATATGGAGTTTTCAGAAATTCAGATATGGTAGGTCCATCAGTGGATTTTGATCAAAACCCACTGATATTTCTAAACTACTCATATTGCATTGGTGATATAGAGTGTATGATGTTTGGACATCTAAAACATCTTCTCCTAGGTCAACCTTGTCTATTGATATAGGGTTTTCAGAAATCCAGATATGGGAGGTCCATCAGTGGGTTTTGGTCAAAACTCACTGATGTTCTCAAACTGTATCGTTGGCACAGAACGATATAACAATAATGTAGAATCATAGCTTGTTTTTGTAAATCATCCTTATATCTTTAATTTTACCAATTAATTTATATTATTATGTCTATTAATTATTTTTTTATATTTATTTATTTTATATAATCAAGCAGGGCCTGAAATCAAGATTTCAGGCCCTGCTCAGGGCCTGAAATCAATTGATTTCAGGCCCTGAACCTGAAGTTGATTTTCGTATTTTTATATATATATATATAATAATAATATATATTATATATATATTATACGTAAACAGTATATATATAAATTAGTATATTAAATAATATTTAATAAATATATTAATATATAACAAAGATTTAATTTATTTCAGATCAAGCGTGGGCTTGAAATCAAAAGATTTTAGGCCCACGTTGGGCCTGAAATAAAAGATTTCAGGCCCAAGTTGGGCCTGAAATAGAAATATTTCAGGCCCAAGTTGGGCCTGAAATAGAAATATTTCAGGCCCAGCGTGGGCGTGAAATAAAAGATTTCAGGCCCTGTGTCGGCTTGAAATCATGTGTTATGATAGGGTTTTTTATGTAGGCCTGAAACATAAAGAAACATCTCTTTATATTTTTGAAATCACAATAAAAATCACTGAGAAAGATTACTTTACGTGAGAAATTCTAATTAATATAAAACCTACATTATATTAAAAACGAACATATATATATATATATATATATATATATATATATATATATATATATAATAAAATCAACTTAAGGTACAGGGCCTGAAATCTTAATTTCAGGCCCTGCTTGATTATATATTATTAATAAATATAAAAAAATAATTAATAGGCATAATAATATATATTGATTGGTAAAATTAAAGATATAAGGATAATTTATTAAAATAAGCTATGATTCTATATTATTGTTATATCATTTTGTGCCAACTGATACAGTATGAGAACATCAGTGGGTTTTGACCAAAACCCACTGATGGACCTCCCATATCTGGATTTCTGAAAACCCTATATCAATAGATAGGGTTGACCTAGGAGAAGATGTTTTAGGTGTCCAAACATCTATACACTCTATATCACCAATGCAATATGAGTAGTTTAGAAATATCAGTGGGTTTTGATCAAAATCCACTGATGGACCTACCATATCTGAATTTCTGAAAACTCCATATGAATAGAGAGGGTAGAGGTAGGAGATGATGTTTTAGGTGTCCAAACATCTATATATTAGATATCACCAATGTAATAGGAGTAGTTTAGCCATATCAGTGGGTTTAGATATTTCTAAACTACTCCTATTGCATTGGTGATATAGAGTGTATAGATATTTGGACACCTAAAACATCTTCTCCTATCTCTAACCTCTCTATTCATATGGAGTTTTCAGAAATCCAGATATGGGAGACCCATCAGTGGATTTTGGTCAAAACCCACTGATATTTCTAAACTACTCCTATTGCATTGGTGATATAGAGTGTATAGATATTTGGACACCTAAAACATCTTCTCCTAGGTCAACCCTGTCTATTGATATAGGGTTTTCAGAAATCCAGATATGGGAGGTCCATCAGTGGGTTTTGGTCAAAACCCACTGATGTTCTCATACTGTATCAGTTGGCACAAAATGATATAACAATAATATAGAATCATAGCTTATTTTAATAAATTATCCTTATATCTTTAATTTTACCCATCAATATATATTATTATGTCTATTAATTATTTTTTTATATTTATTAATAATATATAATCAAGCAGGGCCTGAAATTAAGATTTCAGGCCCTGCTCAGGGCCTGAAATCAATTGATTTCAGGCCCTGTACCATAAGTTGATTTTATTATATATATATATATATATGTTCGTTTTTAATATAATGTACGTTTTATATTAATTAGAATTTCTCACATAAAGTAATCTTTCTCACTGATTTTTATTGTGATTTCAAAAATATAATGAGATGTTTCTTTATATTTCAGGCCTACATAAAAAACCTTATCATAACACATGATTTCAAGCCGACACAGGGCCTGAAATCTTTTGTTTCAGGCCCACGCTGGGCCTGAAATATTTCTATTTCAGGCCCACGCTGGGCCTGTAATATTTTTATTTCAGGCCCAACGTGGGCCTGAAATCTTTTATTTCAGGCCCAACGTGGGCCTGAAATCTTTTGATTTCAGGCCCACGCTTGATCTGAAATGAAATAAAAGATTTCAGACTTTTTTAAATTTTAAATATTTGTTATATATTAATATATTTATTAAATATTATTTAAATATTAATTTATATTAATCAAATATAAAAATTCATCACTTTAAATTTTTAAAATCAGTTGGAAGATACCTTTCGTTAATGGAAAAATTTTCCTTCTTTACCTTACGTTTTTAGCCGATTCCTAAATATATTTTTTTAAAATGACAAATCTGAAAAAGCAGATTCCGTTACCTCGGGATTTGTTACTGAGAAAGAGAAAGAGAATAAGAAAGAGAAAGACTTTTTTTTGGCGGAAGGGGTATAAACGGAAGTTCACTAAAAAGAATACGCCCTTTGGTAAAAGTGAAACCATGGTACACCTTTTGGAAAATACCAATTCTCAGGGGCGCCCTTTGGTAAATTGCCGAAAAAACTTAATACTAGCTAGGTAACTTGTCTTATAGTTTTAGGTTCCTTGCCACCTCTATTGGATTTTATTGTGATCTTTAAGTGCCCAATCTAAATTAGTATGGGCTCGACGACGAGAATATTTTAAATATGGAAGAGTAATTTGGATAATAAAAATGAGATGGACATTATTTTAATGATGAATAAAAGAAAATCTTTTTTTTGGGTGTTATCAACCCCTGATTCAGGTTTACCAAATTTGTCACGTCCCGAGATCCGCATGTCCGATAAAAATTAAATTGCATATTCCCTGTACAGACAACATATAAATCATGTAAACAAGCCACATGGCTTCCCACATGTCTACCTCAGCCCACACGGCTAAAAAATTGAAAAGTAAATATACATCATCACACACACAACATCACAATGTATGCACTAGTGCGACTTACAGCAATACAAAGATAATAAACCCCGTCAGGGGAACACATTAACAAAGACCATAACGATACATGCCCACATCACAACCAAACAAACACAAAAAAAGTTCAAAGATAATAAAAACATGGGCCCAAAAGAAACCAAATACGAAAAATAAACATATATGGCTTGACACATAGAGGAACTGGCGGACTATACCTCTCCAAACTTCTCCTAAGGTATATCTACCAACCACCTGAGGAAAATAACAATAGACAAAGTGATTGTGAGTCTGGACGGACTCAGCGGGTAATAGACAGAGATAATGCATAACAATAATAGGCTAAAACGACAAGCAGTAGGGAGTCAACAGTATACAATCTCATAGGAGTAATGAAACATATCCAGAACAACTAAATAAAAGTACATATTAGAATTAGACTATCATGAGAAGTAACATGATCAGAAACCCCTGAAATCAACAAGTATCCTCATATAACATGAGCAACATGCAAGCCACATACTAAGTGCAATACAGAAAACCTATATATGTATATCAACCAAATGCAACAAACACAACCAAATACAACGATACATTATATGCACATGATGTAATAAACTGGTCTGCACACACTCCAGCTATCATTATACTAGGTGGCTAGGTGGATTGGATATAGGAAAGCTAAGCACTCACAGCTATGCAGAAAAAGTCAAGCACTCACGGCTATGTATGAAAGTCAAACACTCGTGGCTATGCAGAAAGCTAAGTACTCGAGGCTATGCATGGAAATCAAATACTCGCGGCTATAAACCCCCAAAACACTTGCCCTAGGTTCTAGGTTACGCAACCTGTTTAATCATTTTTTTATAATGTCTAACATAGATTAAAATTATTCTAATCGATGTTTTACCAAAAGGCGCATGCAGGTTTCTAAATTGACCAAAAGATCCATACTACTGTCATATTTATCAAAGAGAGCACTCAATTATGTGTTTTCTCCATTTTATTCCTCTTGACAAAACTAGTTTTTTCTCTATTTTTTCTTTATCATTTTTTCTCTTTCCTGTCCTCTCTTCTCTTGTCTTGTCTTTTCTTTCTCTTCTGCATGAATGCATGGATAATGTGGGCCCCATAAGTTTAGGGTTTAGCTATGTTTTAGCCATGTATGAACCGCGAGCGTGATATAAACCATATCAGGCACATGTTAGGCAGATTCGTTTGATAATATTTAACACTTTTATAGAAGCCTAAAAAAGCAATGAACGACACCATTGGACTTCTTGTAATCCCATAAATCGTACATGTATAGTTCCATTAGTGAGTTTTGATCAAAAGCCACCTATACACCTCAGATTGTAATGATTTCAGATCGTATAGATTTATGATATTTTAAGGAGTCTAATGGTATTGCCCATTATTGATTTCTACTTCTCTAGAGGTGTTAAAATATTATTCAAAGAATCAATTCAACATGGGTCTGATCTAGTTCCATTGGATTTGATATAGTTTCATATCAGACCCAATGTGGGCCAGATATGATACATATCTGACCCATAGTTCATATTTTAGGTAAACATTAAATGTTGTAGGGTTGACATTATACATGCACTACAAGAAAACTACTTTTCCGCAGCGTGCAATGGTTACATCCACAGTGCGCATCCAATGCTGCAGAACTCCAAGCTATTAAAAGTTATAACATTTCAGCAGCTCGTAGTTGCGGGCTGCGAATAAGTGTATCCGCAGCACGTGGCTACACGCTACAGATAAGTGGATCCGCAGTGCATGAATATACACTGCGGATAAGTAGATCCGCAACGAGCGGCTGCGCACTGCAGATATTTGCATTCGTAGCGAACGGCTGCGCGTTGCGGATATTTACATCCACAGTGAGCGGCCGCCCGCTGCGAATATTTGCGGATACACTTGTAACGCCCGTCTTTTTCCCACACCTTATGGTGTGGCGAGAAAGCGGCATTACGCTAAACATATATGTACATATAAAACATCTTAATGCAGCGGAATACTTTTTTTTCTTCTACACATGCTTTTAACCATGCAACTAATACATGAATCATCTATACATGCCTAAATTGTCATTCATGGACCTGGTGTCATTGGACTTAGCATATTAATGACATGCATAGCATCATGATATAACCATCCCATAGCTTATTCATAATCATCGTAAGTAGCAAGTAACTTATTCATAAACATCACGAGTCTTAAGTCATCCATTAGGCATAACCATTATAAGCATAGCATAGAATCTAAGGAGGCATTTCAAAACCCAAGACATGCGATATGTGTAAATAAAAGAATCCTTTGCCATGTCACCGCCACACACACACATGTTCTTGCCCCTCCTGCTGCTTCCCTTAGTAACCTCTTGCTTGATCTGCGGTATAAGAAACATAAGACTATAAGCACATAGGCTTAATAAGACCCTTTCCTACTCACGAAAATCCATACGTCACATATTCATAAACATGAAACAGTTGACATTGCATAATTCCGAACATAAAGCATAAACTTAACACATACCTATCATGGCATAATTCTAGACATCACCATAAATATAAACTTACTTATCATGGCATAATTCTTAACATGCACATTTGCATAAATATACTTATCATGGCATCAATTTTTTTTTACATGAGTATAAACATAAACATACTTATCATAGTATCATTCTTAACATAAACATAAGCTTAAGCATACTTATCATGGTATCATTCTTAGCATGAATCATAAACATAAACATACTTTTCATGGCATCATTTTTAACATAAACATAAGCTTAAGCATACTTATCATGATATCATTCTTAACATGAATCATAAACATAAACATACTTTTCATGGCATCATTATTAACATAAACATAAGCTTAAGCATACTTATCATGGTATCATTCTTAACATGAATCATAAACATAAACATACTTTTCATGGCATAATGCATAACATGAATGAATGCATGAGTCAAATGTATATATCATAAGGATGCTTAATTTGAAAACCATAGTTATAAATACTTGAACATAATCATAATATCATAGGGGTCCCCGGCTTGTACCACATACATACATCATATGCGTGCATCCCTAAGTAAATACGAGGTAGCTAGTCTCGACCTACTTGGGTAAGGACAGCTACGGTAGTCCTAGAACCGAGGCATTCTTAAGGTGCCCATCCCTGTTGGACAGCTTCGGTAGTCCCAGAACCGTGGACAGCTTCGGTAGTCCAGAACCGGGGCGTTCTTAAGGTGCCCATCCCTTGGACCCTTACTTCGGTCCGGTACAAGCTCATTCATAAAAATAAAATACTTCACATGCTTCATCATTCATAGAACATTCTTAGCATAAACATAATCCTGTTTCATGAAACTTGACATAAGAATAGGAACAGCTGCGGTAGTTCCAGAACCGTGGACAGCTACGGTAGTCCAGAACCGAGGTATTCTTAAGGTGTCCATCCCTTAGCATGACATAAATATACTTAACATTTCATCATTCATACTTAACATCATGATGCCTTAAAGACATGAACATTCATCATCATTCATTATCTTCATTCATAAGGTATGTCATGCTTACATCATTTTGTCTTAGAGCCATGATCATCATTTTCATTCATCATCTTCATTCTTAAACATAGCATACGTACATATCATTCATAAAGCATGGCATACATACATGTCATTCATAAAACATGGCATACATACATATCATTCATAAATCATGGCATACATACATAATTAGCATCTTAATTCATAAACCTTGCATGATTATGGTACATAGGTAAACATGCATAGATCTTTTCATACATGATTCATACTCCCTAGGTTCATGGCCCATGGTCTAAACATTCATGAATAAGCATAGCACATGACCTAACATACAAAGTCATGATACATCATACATGAAGCTAGGGTTTTGGGTAACATAGAAATTCTTACAACATGCTTAAACATATACATACATCATAATGAAACATAAACAAGTATCCTTGAAACCTTAACCCCACCTAAACCCTAGTTTAGGGGTTTGGCCGAATGGTTAATAGGAGGAGGCACCCTTATTCGATTAACATGAATGGTTCCATAAGTAAAAGCAAACCCATACGTTACACACCATGACATAGGGAGCCATTAAACCCTATAATTGGAGCTAACCTTAAGTCTTAGCCCCCCATCATGAATTTGGCCGAAACCCTAGGGGGTCACAAGCACATGGAAAAATTCATACAAGTCCCAATTTACATCTTATACCTTACATATAATACCATAGGAAGCCATTAGAACCCTTGCTTGGAGTTAACCCTAACTTCTTGCCCTATAACCCATCTTGGCCGAAAGTTACAATACCATAGGTCATGTAAAAACTTCCACATAAATCCCCATTAACATTCTTTACCACATAAGAAAACCTAGGAAACATTATTGGAAAGTTAGATCCAAAACTAAACATGGAAACTTGTGGTGGCCGAAACCTTTGGAGGCCCTAACCCTATTTTTTTCCATCATATATTCCAAACAAAATTCTTATATCATGATCACAACTTGAAAACTATTATACTACAGGTGAGGGAGTCTTACCTTCCTTGATCTTGCTTATAAACCTTGAATAGAAAGTAAAAAGAAAACCTCATTGACCCTAAACTTCTCCTTAGCCCTTGTAGCCTTGTAGAAAGTCTTGGATCTTCAAGATGGAGTCTTCTTGTGAAGCTTTTCCAAGGGAGAATCCCCTTGGTGATTTTCGGCAAGAAGAAGGAGGAAGAGGGAGATGGGATTTCGGTGGGGGTGGAGGAAGGAGGAAGAAGAGATCTATTTATAATGCCCTTTTGTCTCTTCACAAGTGTCTTTTCATCTTCTTCATATGGTGACTCTTCACTTCCTTAAGCCTTAACCAAAATCCACTTCATTCTCTATTAGCACTCCCTTGCTAGGTGAATTGGTTAGTGCATGCATGATGTTACACTAGGTCCAAGGTTCAATCCTTGGTGCATGCACCTTATTTTTTTTTTTTTTATTTTATTCTTCTTTTAATTTCGGCAATGCCCCCTAAGGCCTACCAATAGCCATGCTAATATTCCTAATTTAAACCCATTTTTATTTATATTAAATTCTACCTAAAATCCACTAATAACCATGGTACTAGAAAACTCCATGTAAGGCCCATTAGCACTTAGCTTCTTACTCTATATCGAAAATCATGGATCATCATGCTACGGTTTATACTAATGTCCCTATGTTTCTCAAGAATCTTTCTAGGCATGGTCAATATTTTTAAAGAAAATATTGAGAAAATTTTTCGGGTCGTTACAACACTTATCCGTTGCAGATAAGTGCATCCGTAAATATCCGCAACAAGCGGTCGCCCGCTGCGGATCTACTTATCTGCAATGTATATTCGTGCGCTGCAAATACTAATATATTTCATATAATTATAATCTCACATATACACATCTTATATAATTTTATAATACAACAAATATACCATATCACATCTCTCAAATAACAACATCCAAAACTAAAACATTTATAATATCACAAATAATCATCAACATCACAATTTACCAAAATAACATTTCACTTACTAGCAAAAACTATTACCAACTAGTCATAAGTTTAAAATAACAATGTAGCAAAAAAAATTACAAACTAGTTATAAGTCGAAAGTAAGTAACTTAGTTACAGAAAACTATGAACTTAGATAACCAAGCAACTGTGCTTCCTATTGCATCATCGAGAAACAACATTTCATCATTTGGTCGAATGAGGTCCAGCTTGTTCGCAATTACTCTATTAATCCAAACTTTCCAACAAGCTCCACCAAGAGGAACGTGATGCACTTTTACTTTGGGATCTGTGGATGCAATTCGGTCTTCTGCAACAACTCCATCAATACTCCAATGAAGCAGCTTACATTTAGTATTATCAATGGGTATTATCAATGATATCTCCACGACTCAAGGTCTTCAGTTGTAACTGTAGAACCAAAAAATCTGTAAGTTATAGCAATGATATTTGCAGATAACTAATGTCCAAATAAGTGAGATTAGAGAGTAAATTTGCATGCTCCTTACGTTTCTTAATCCTAAAATAAAGGGATAAATCAGCCATTGGCACAAAATTCTGCTCAGTGATGGCATCAGCTCAGTGAATTAAACACAAGAGCAGTAAATGACACAAAATTCACATGCACAATAGGCACAAAAGGTATTTATAAAAAAAGTTCCATCTAAATGAATTAACTAATGCAGGAAACATATAAAAAAACATGAAGAGATGTAATATCAAATTATTATTATTATATAGTTACAAGTCATGTATTTCCAGCCCTAAAACAGTTATTGATCTTTATAGTCGTTGGCTAGACTATGGTTGTTAAGAGTGATCTAAGAGAAGTTGGTAATGAGAAGGACTTGGATATTATCTTCTAACTCCTCTTCAAACAGAAGATATGAACAGAAAACTCATCTCTATTGATGGAAAATCTATCTTGAAATATCAAACAAACAAATAGTTTGTGAAACAATTAAGGTCTAATGTTTAAGTCACCCTTCATAAGTACATGGATAGCAGTAAGGCATTCCTATGGAGTTTGAGAGTTTTGAGTGCTCCTAGTTCCCAAGAAGTTCCATAAGAAGCAACCCATGAGAGAAAACACAAAGGAGGCACTAACATTGCATCTTGTTACCAACATAAAGAAGAGAACCAACATAAAGCCAACATATGATTTTGAAAATATTATACCAGGGAGATTGTATCTTGTTATCTGAGTTGTAGTTTGTTGTTGGCTAACATTGCAAATATTGTCAATTTTTTTTATACCATGGATATCAACACCGCCACGAATATAATTGCCAATATCACTACCAATACCACCACTAGCAACCTAATTTTAAAACAAATTATATCAATTAATACTAATATCATTGATATGAATATAAAAAATCATAATAATTAAGACTAAATGTATGTTATTTAATTACTTACTTGTTCTTGTTCATTTTGTTGCCTTTGATTTTGTAAAAACAGGGTTCTCATTTCTTGCATTTCTTGTTGAAGATTATATACCATATGTTCAAGATGTTTAACAGCTTCATTCTGCACAGACGTTCCAACATTTGATGGTGTAACTCCAAATCCCATTCCTCGCACTGTACCTCGAGATTCCTTGCCAAATACAAGGCTAATTGCATCATCAGTAATATTAGTTGTCTTTAGAGATTCAGGTGGACATTCCTCTATTTTTTTCTGCAAATAACAAGATACGAACTTTGTAAATAAGAAGTTTATATTAATAATGACAATTGTATTAAACTTTTAGATATAATAACAAAAGATAACTTCATTACTATTTTTTTGGCAACAACTTGACTAATAGGTTGCCCATTTTTCTTTGTGTGACCTTCAATCCAAACTTTTGATCTTGTAATTGGTGTATCTGCAGGACTTGCTTTTTCCTAAATATATAGTGTTTTATAAAAATAGTTAGGAAAAAATAATAATGTTAAGTATAATGTCAAATAACAAAATGTTTTAAAAAATAATAATACTTACCATAAGGCTAGCCAAACGAGTATAACCTCTCCGACTCATCGTGTGAAGGTGGTCTTGATTTACCCTGATTGTTTTAAATTTTTTACTCTTTTCCTGATATGAACAATATATTTAACATATTCATATATAATTGATTATCTATTTAAATCCATAAAATATTTGTAATATAACAAAATTCATTAAGTGACTGTATACAAAATAATACTTACTTGAAATTCAGGTGATAATGTCCTCTTCACAAATAATTCCCACTGCTCTTGATCCATAAATTCAGGCTTCAAAAAATTAAGATTTCGTGAAGTTACTTTACCAGCATCAGCTTCTCGTACGAGTATTTGCTGTTTGAACTTTTTATCACGCCACAACTTAGCTAACTTTTGAAAGATAGCATTTTTTCACACTCTTCAATATTATACTTTACCTGTATATTAAGAAACATAAAATTATATCTACTATATGTTATAGAATCAGGCTCAAAATATTCAACAACTCTTGACATTACCTGAAGGAAACTCCACATTCTATTCTTCACTTCTTCATCTACGTCATTCCACCCATCTAATGTATATGGTACAAATTCCTTTACCATACAACCAAGAAAAGATGCATACTACACAAAATTAACTCTAATTGGTTGCCCAAACTCATTACGCTCTAGCTCTTTAGGCTTTTGATGATCACTAGATAAATTCAACTTCGATGGACCCCGTCCTTTTTTCTTAGCATTTTTGGCATCATCAATTATCACTTTACCATGAGCATCATGTGAAATATTAGGTGAAGAGTTAGAGTCCACTTCCGATAACCTCTTGTAAGGATCGTTCCGTATGCTAGAGGGGGGGTGAATAGCGTTTTGCCGAATTCTTGTTCCTACACGGTTAGTTTGCAGAGCGAAAATAATAGTAAAACAATAATAAAATCACTAACCAATGCTAACACGGCGATTTTAGTTGGTATCCACCCCGGTCGGGTGACTAATCCAACAATCCGTCGGTGGATCAAACCCCGGATAACCTCTGGCTAGAACTCGTCGCTCCTTGTGGGTGGAGAAACCTCGCCACAACACCAAGGACACTTCCTGAGTATACAAGACTACTAACTTGCCCTATCCAAACAAGTTTCGTCAAGAAACTCAGCCACCACGAAGTCATCTTTAAATAGGACTCGGGGTTGATTTCTCGCTACCAGTCGACTGCCCCCAGGGCAGTCGACTGGTGCCAGCCAAATTCGACCGTTGACACTCCCAACGTTCGAATTTGCCAGCTCACCAGCCACCTACCAGTCGACTGCCCCCAGGGCAGTCGACTGGTCCCCAGCTGAATCCCTTCCCGAGTATATTCACACAGCACTCGATCCTCACGACTCGACTGACTCCTCATCCGCAACCTCGACTATTGCCTTCGCACCCTCTTCATCTTCGGCTCCCGTCCCTCGGATGCACGCAATCCTCCAGCTTGCCTCCATGTCATCCTTCATGCATGCCTCGAAGTCCGCGCCCATCAGCTCATCGTCCCTGCTCACCAAGGTCCCTCGGATGCGCACGCAAGCCTCCAGCTTGCCTCCATGCCATCCTTCACCATACCGAGACCGTCCAGTCAAGTCCATATGTGTAACCTGTACAACCTGCACACTCAACATACACATATAAGAATACAAGGGAAAACCTAATTTAAACTCTTTGCCCAAACATCAAAACCTATGGTCACTCCGGACCATCTTAGGGTCGATTGCTCCAACAATCTCCCCCTTTTTGATGTTTGACAATCCGTTTAAGTTAGGAAAGTAAGATAGTAGTAAATAGCAAAAACAATGCTAAATGAATGCATATGCAATGCATAACTGGATCCTATCCCAAGGCATCCCACACCTAACCCTCCATGTTAGGAATTTTACACCTAGCCCTCCAAGCTAGGACTTTTCCCACCTAACCCTCCAAGTTAGGATTTTCTACCAAACCGGGCTTTTTAATGCTTCTCCCAAGCTCCCCCTTACATTGGACTTACAAAGGTTTTTTAAGAACCTCTCCAAGGTTCCCCTTACGCCAAGAAGGGAGCAATCATGCTCCCCCTTAAGCTTAGCTCCCCCCTAAACCTAGGGTTTCTTTCTAGCAAAGGTATTGGTTTCCCACTTAAACACAATATTTCTCCCCCTTTGCCATACATCAAAAAGAACCCAATAATATCCCAATTATTGGTTCTTTAAATTCTCAATGAACCTAAACACAGTGTACTAGACCCCCATACACTTGTTCCTTGTCATTTGGACCCAAATCAGCTGCTGATACCCAAATCAGCCTCTAGCAGTCGACTGCCCATGGGGCAGTCGACTGATACTCTGATTTCAGTCTTTTCTGGCCATTTTCAGAAATGCGCCAGAAATTCCACAAATCTCCAAAAATTCCCAAATTTCGTGGAGAACTTTGTGGTACCCATACCTACTTGGGAAAAATACATCTACCCATGTATCTATCACCATTCCCATGTTTGACACAAAACCCAAAAATTTCAAAATGAAAATCAAGGCACCTAGGAGGCAACCTCCCCCTTTACCCATGCATTCTCTCAATTTTCATTTTTCCCAGGTCAAGTTCTACCCAACTTAACCTCCTAGACACCACGTTGAGTCATACACAACCCAACACCCGAGTTCTTCCCCCTTTGACACTCTTATAGGCATGTTCCTCAAGCACCCTTATCCCTAGTGTCAATAAGAACTCAACAAAACTTTAAACACTCCAAAAAGTTTGCAAGCACATTTGCCAGGATATACCCTATCCTAGAAAAAATGTGATTTGATTGAGATTATCAAATGTGCTTGACTTTGGTACAACTCTCTAATTTCCCTCAAAGATTTGACATTTGTATCAACTTTCAAATCTATCTCAAATTCCATGTGTTTGCCAACTCTAACCAATATCAATTTACACATGGAATTGTCCTAAACTTTTCCTTTTTACCTCTAAGTCCTAGATACCTAGGGGAACTTATCAATCTTCCTTGATTTTCAAAGCATCAACCAAGTCTTATCAAGTCATGAGATCATACTTCATGAAATCATAAACATTAATTTTAATCCAAAACATATCCTATAGGTTCTATCTCGTCTCGGTAGACGCTTAGCTGCGCTCTCCCTACCCCTATTTCGCACTCAAGCTGTTTGGCCTGACCCGACCGAGTCCTTTCCGGATCCAAATTTACGATTTCTGATTAGCCCATTCTCATTTTTCAATTTCAGCCTACGGACCAGTCGACTGCCCCTGGGGCAGTCGACTCCCAAAACTCACAGAAAGATTCTGGGCTTGAGATCAGTCGACTGCCCCTAGGAAAAATTATGAGGGCAGTCGACTGATACCTTATTTTCAATTTTTCCAGTCGAATTTCAGAAATCCCTAAATAATTCCACAAATCTCCAAAAATTATGAAATTTCGTGGGGAGATTTGTGAAGCCAATATCTACCTAGGAAAAATATGTTTCCAAATAAATGTACTCCAAATCCCATGATTGGCATGAAATCCTACTTCTTCTAAAAAGTATCAAATGAGCATATCCTAAAAATACTAATTCTCACTTCTCCTCAATGCATCATCTTCTCCTTGATCACAACTCATTTATATCATTGAATTATATGGTGTTCCACCATTAAACCTCAATTTTATCAATTAACACTCCTTTTTCATCTTTTTCCCCCTAAATTTTCCTTTTAATGTGCCAAAATCTAGGATTAAGACTTACCTAAGTCTTCCAACCCTTTTTGACACATTTCATCTAATTTCCTAAGGGAGAAACTTTTGAGATCCATTTACCATGGACCCCAAAGGCTCCTAGAGCTCCCCCTTGAGCTCTTAGCCTTAGCCACCTCCCTAGGTGACTCCATCCACACTAGGCCACACCGGTGTTCCACCGGTGACTCTTGACCTACAAAATTGACCTTTTTAACTTTGGACACCTTGTCCTTGGTTAGGTCACTCTTTTTACCCTTGGATGGCATCCCCTTGCCATCCTTAGACTTTCCCTCCTTACTAAGATTGTATGCTTTCCCAGCATACTTCATTCCGTTGCCCTTGGAGGTCTTGAATTGATAGCCCAAACCCGACCTATCATAGTTGGGTTTGATGCTATCCAACACCATGTCTAGACCTTTGGATCCAATCTTGAATCTTCCTAAGGTCTTCTCTAAAGTATCAAGTCTTGCCCTTAAGGCTTGATTTTCCCTTTTTAGCCCTCTAACCTTGGATTCCATATGTCCACTTTGGACATTCCTAGACCTATCCATTTTCTTAGGCATTTGTCTCCCCTTCTTGGGGTCAATGCCTTGATCCTTAGGTACCCAAGTATTAGGTCTATCATGATGCATGCTTTTCTTAGGGTTATGATCTACCTTGTTACCCTTAGTCCTATCATTGTACTTAAATCCATGATTATGCGCAAATAAACAATTCTCATGAGTTCTAGCATGCATGAGTGGGTAATTAACATGATTCTTGAAATGTAAAGAAGAACTTGAAATCGAATTTCTTTTTAAACTAGAGTTAGAGGGTACCTCCCTTACCCTTGTAGTCTTTCCTTGTTGTGAGCTTCTTCTCTTCCTTCTTTCTTCTTTTTCCCACCTTCTTAGATTTTCCATCTTCTTTAGCTCACCTTTTCTAGGGCATTTAGTGTGATAATGCCCTAGTTCTCCACATGTGAAGCATCGAATCTTCTTCCTTTTAGCTTGAGTTTCACCAATTCTACAACCCACATTAGCTTTAAAGGAATTTACAATGGGTTTAGGGTGTACCTCCTTTTTCTTACCTAGTGAGCACTTATCCTTGTAGTGCCCCTTTTCATTGCACCCAAAGCATACAATGTGGTCTTTAGTCCTTGCTTTGGTGGAGGTTGAGGCTTGGTTGACTTCCTCTTCACCGTTGGATGAAGTGGAGACTTCCTCTTGATCATGTGTAGGTGAGGGTCTCTCCTGCCCCTCAATCCTTGAGGTGGTGGCCTCCTCCTCTTCTCTAGATGAGGTGGATGACCTCTCACTTTCTTCTTCACTTGAGGATGTGGACACTTCTTCCTCCTCTTGAGCTATTGAGCTCACTTCCTCGGGTTCATCTACTCCTTGAGTTTGTGTAGGGTTCTTGTGATATTCCACCAACTTGGTCCATAATTCGTGTGCATTTTTATAATTTCCTACAATACTTAAAACATTGTTAGGCAAAACATCAATTAATACATCTATTATCTTCTTGTTTGCCCTAGAGTAGTCTTGTTGCTCTTGAGTCCAATATCTAGGACGAAGCTTCTTTCCATGCTTGTCCTTTGGAACTTCGAAGGGCTCTTCTAGCATGACCATGCACTCCCACTGCATGCTAAGCCAATTCTTCATCCTCGCCCACCAATAGTCGAAATCCTCATTGTCATAGGGCGGTGGGGTGTAGATGTTGTCCCCCAACTCATCTTCCATTGTTTCTTCTCCTCTAGCGTGTGCTCCCTCGACGGTTAGTCCGATCAAGAGCAGTCCTTGCTCTGATACCAATTGTAAGGATCGTTCCGTATGCTAGAGGGGGGGTAAATAGCGTTTCGCCGAATTCTTGTTCCTACACGGTTAGTTTGCACAACGGAAATAATAGTAAAACAATAATAAAATCACTAACCAATGCTAACATGGCGATTTTAGTTGGTATCCACCCCGGTCGGGTGACTAATCCAATAATCCGTCGGTGGATCAAACCCCGGATAACCTCCGGCTAGAATTCGTCGCTCCTTGTGGGTGGAGAAACCTCGCCACAACACCAAGGACACTTCCTGAGTATACAAGACTACTAACTTGCCCTATCCAAGCAAGTTTCGTCAAGAAACTCAGCCACCACGAAGTCCTCTTTAAATAGGACTCGGGGCTGATTTGTCGCTACCAGTCGACTGCCCCCAGGGCAGTCGACTGGTGCCAACCAAATTCGACCGTTAACATTCCCAACGTTCGAATTTGCCAGCTCACCAGCCACCTACCAGTCGACTGCCCCCTAGGGCAGTCGACTGGTCCCCAGCTGAATCCCTTCCCGAGTACATTCACACAGCACTCGATCCTCACGACTCGACTGACTCCTCATCCGCAGCCTCGACTATTGCCTTCGCGCCCTCTTCATCTTCGGCTCCCGTCCCTCGGATGCACGCAAGGCTCCAGCTTGCCTCCATGCCATCCTTCACGCATGCCTCAAAGTCCGCGCCCATCAGCTCATCGTCCCTGCTCACCAAGGTCCCTCGGATGCGCACGCAAGCCTCCAGCTTGCCTCCATTCCATCCTTCATCGTACCGATACCGTCCAGTCAAGTCCATATGTGTAACCTGTACAACCTGCACACTCAACATACACATATAAGAATACAAGGGAAAACCTATCTTAAACCCTTTGCCCAAACATCAAAACCTATGGTCACTCAGGACCATCTTAGGGCCGATTGCTCCAACACCTCTTACCTGTATTTTCCTATAAAATAGCATTAATAGATCAAAATATATAATTATACATTATTAAAATAGAGCATTATTTTAAGAAGAACACAATATGACCTGAATTTCATCAATAGTTACTTTGTTGCATTTTTTCCTCATTTTTCTCATCGTTTGAATGATATATAATGACCTGCCATAAACAATATTACATGTTACATTGATAAAAATAAACCATTGCAGGGAAAAAATAAAGAAATGATAAAAAGATAATGGAACCTAAGAACATTTGTTATTGCATTAACATCACTATAAAATCTACACCTTAAAGTTAAATCATAGATCTGTCACATCAATTCCATCGCAGTCATCCCTTGTATATGGTTCTTTCTCAGTAATGTTAATATTAAGTCTAGACACTTCAAGAGGTGTTGATAACATGTAGGCTTCCTCTTCAATCAAATTCATATCATGAATACCCCGAGGTGGCGCCTTTAGCAACACATAACAATTTGATTCATCATTGTCCCTAGAATAAAACACTTGCTTTGCTTGTGATGGTAAAAATGAAAGGATCACTTGCAAAAGTTTTTAATCCTTGGTGTAAGTTGACCAGTATAAAACCATCTTCCATTTGAATCCCTATTCTAGTATTAGCCCAACCACATTTAAAAATAGGCACTTTGAAAGAATAGTAGTCAAGTAAAATAATATCTCGTAGAACCCCGTAGTATGAAACTCTTCCTCTTGTATGTAAATAATCATTAGCACTAGATTGGTAAATAGTATCAGCTTCAATTGAAACACCACTATCTTATATTGTGCTAGAGGGTGGTGAATAGCTACTTTTCAATTTTGCTTCCTACAAGGGTTAGCAAGCGTAAGCGGAAACCTCAAATCTAAACTAGAACAATGCTAACACATCACCTTTACGTAGTTCGGAGATGAAGCTCCTACTCCACGGCTGTCTGTAAGGTGGGCGATCCCGATCCATCGGTGGATGACTCCCCGGAAGACCTCCGGCTAGCTCATGTAGCTCTTTGTGGGTGGAGAAACCTCGCCACAACCCGCAATACTCTTCTGAGCACTTAGACTACTAATTGGCCTTTAACCAAAGCCAATTTCGTCAAGAACTTTCAGCCAAAATCGAGCCCCTTTAAATAGTGCTCTATACTAAAATGAACGTTACCAGTCGACTGGTTCAAGGCTAGTCGACTGGTCCCACTTAGATTCGAACGTTACAGCCTAACGTTCGAATTTAAGTTGCCATCAGTCGTCTGATCTAAGATCAGTCGACTGATCAAGAATCAGTCGATTGGTCCACCCCTATACCTAAGGGTTTCCTTCCCCGAGTATATTTCTCTCAGCACTCGAACCCTAAGATTTACTTCCCGTGTACAATTCCCTCAGCACTCGACCCTTTACGACTCAGTCGACTCTCCATTCAGCAGCCTCGACCTGTTGCCTTTAAGTCCTCTTCGACTTTGGCTCTCGTCCCTCGGATGCATGCAAGCCCATGGCCTGTCTCCCATGCCACCCTTCACGTATGCCTTGAAGTCCTCTTCCCTCGACTCATCGTCCGTGATTTGTCCACGGTCCCTCGAATGCATACAAGCCTAGTTTTGATCTCCTCTTGATGTCTCTGTCCATACCCAACCACAATGCATCCCTAGCATTGGTTTATATGACATCTATTCATTAAAATCCAATTTCTATGCTATATGACCCCAATGTCATATTTTCATGCATGAAACTCAACCCCATTGTGCCAAATCCCTAGGATTGAGACTTCAAATCCGTCTCCACATCCCTTGGCACACTCCATGATTCATCTAGACTTCCAAGAGAAATCCTCCTGGGATCCTTAGACCATGGGCCCCAACTCGGCTCCTAGAGCTCCCCCTTGAGCTCTTAGCCTTAGCCACCTCCCTAGGTGACTCAACAAATGCTAGACCACACCGGTGCACCTTCGGTGACTCCTGGTCTATAACCCTAACCTTCTTAACTTTGGACCCCTTGTCCTTAGTTAAGACTTTCTTCTTGCTTTTAAATGGCATCCCCTTGCCATATTTGGACTTCCCCTCCTTACCATAGTTATATGCTACCCTAGCATATTTTTTTTCATTGGCATTGGAGAACTTGGATCGGTATCCTAGACCCGATCCATCATTGTTGGGTTTTTTACTACCCAACCCCATACCTAAACCCTTAGATCCAATAGTGAATCTATTTAGAGTTTTCTCCATTTCTTCAAGTCTTGCCCTTAAGACTTGATTTTCCAACTCTAGAGCTCTAACCCTAGAGTCAACATGACCACTTTAGGCATTCCTAGATCTACCCACCTTCCTAGGCATATGTCTCTCCTTCTTGGGATTTGTTCCTTGATCATTAACCACCTTCCTTCCCTTAGGCATGGCAGTTTAGGTCTTTCTTGGTCTAGCCTTGGGTTATGATTTTCTAGAATTATTTACCTTGTTAACCATATTCCTATCATTATACATAAATTCATGATTATTCTTATCAAGCATAAAAGAATTTGAAATTGAATTTAATTTCAAATAAGGGATTGACTTCCCTTTTACCTTTGAAGCTCCCCCTTGACTTGAGCTCCTCTTCTTTTCCAATTTCTTCAAGTGTGCCAATTTCTTGATTTCTCCTTTCTTTGGGCACTTGGTGTGGTAGTGTCCATGCTCACCACACGTGAAGCAAATTATATGCTTCTTATCCTTCTTTGCTCCATCCCTACAACCCATGTTAGTGTTCAAATTATTTGAATTGAGTTTAGGGTTTACCTCCTTTTTCTTACCTAATGGACACTTGTCCTTATAGTGTCCCTTTTGATTGCACCCAAAGTAAATTATGTGATCCTTTGATTTTGCTTTGATGGAGGTGGAAGCTTTTTCTTGCTCTGACATTGAGGATGGTCTCTCCTCCCCCTCAATCCTTGAAGTGGAGACTTCTTCTATTTCTTCCTCGCTTGAGGATGTGGACAATTCCACTTTCTCCTCCTCTTCGGATGTTGAACTTGACTCAACTTCCGATTGGTCCTTCTCTTTATCTTGGACCAATGACCCCTTTTCCTTGGGCTCCTCTTCTCCTCGTTCTTGTGTCGAATTTTCATGTAAAGCTATCACCTGTCTCCATGGCTCATACACATTCTTGTAGTCTCCTACATTTGACACAATATATGAAGGTAATAAATTTAATACAATTCTAGTTACCTCCTTATCCGCCTCCGCTTCCTCCGTTTCATCATTGGTCCAATACCGAGGTCGAAGGTGTTTTCCTTCTTGTCAGTTGGAGCTTCAAATGGAATTTCCAATGCGGTCCAATGATCCCAATCCATTTGGAACCACATCTCCAATCGCTTTCTCCAATAATCGAAGTCATCTCGGTCGTATAGAGGTGGAATCCGAATATCCCATTCTAGCGGACCTTCCGAGTCCATCTTCCTCTAACACCTTTGCTCTCCCGGCGATTAGTCCGTAGACGAGCGACCTTCGCTCTGATACCACTTGTTGGGACCTTGTCGTTTGCTAGAGGGGGTGAATAGTTACTTTTCGATTTTGCTTTCTACAAGGGTTAGCAAGCGCAAGCGGAAACCTCAAATCTAGACTAGAACAATGCTAACACATCACCTTTACGTGGTTCGGAGATGAAGCTCCTATTCCACGACTGTCCGTAAGGTGGATGATCCTAATCCATCGGTGGATGACTCCCCGGAAGACCTCCAGCTAGCTCATGTAGCTCCTTGTGGGTGGAGAAACCTCACCACAACCCGCAATACTCTTCTGAGCACTTAGACTACTAATTAGTCTTTAACCAAAGCTAATTTTGTCAAAAACTTTCAGCCAAAATCGAGCCCCTTTAAATAGTGCTCTATGCTGAAATGACCGTTACTAGTCAACTGGTCCAAGGCAAGTCGACTGGTCCCACATAGATTCGAACGTTACAGCCTAACGTTCGAATTTAAGTTATCATCAGTCGACTGATCCAAGATCAGTCGACTGATCTTTCTGTGGACTTTATCAGTTGACTGATCAAGCATCAGTCGACTGGTCCACCCCTATACCAAAGGTTTCCCTTCCCCGAGTACATTTCTCTTAGCACTCGAACCCTAGGATTTCCTTCCCGAGTACAATTCCCTCAACACTCGACCCCTTACGACTCAGTCGACTCTCCATTCAGCAGCCTCGACCTGTTGCCTTCAAGCCCTCTTCGACTTTGGATCTCGTCCCTCAGATGCATGCAAGCCCATGACCTGTCTCCCATGCCACCCTTCGCGTATGCCTCGAAGTTCGCATCCCTCGGTTCATCATCCTTGCTTTGTCCACGGTCCCTCGGATGCATACAAGCCTACATCTTATCTCCTCACACCATCCTTCACTAGACTCGGAGTCGTCCAACTAGGTCTATGTGTATCTTGCAAACCAGCACACTTAAATACACATATCAAATACAAGGGTGAACCTAACTTAAACCCTTTGTTCAAACATCAAAACACATGGTTACTCCAGACGATAGATTGCCCCAACATGTTGTTCTTTGAACATCAATTGTGTGGAATCGATGTCCATTTATAATATAACCTATATAAGACATAACATACTTTCTTGGACCATGCGCCAGCCACTGGATTCGACTTGATGAGTTATCAAGATCATGTTTTGATAGCTATTGAGAAAATGTTTCCATATGTTGCTTTTGTAACAATGTTTCATTAGTTATTAAACGATGATCTTCTTGTTTAAGCTCCTCAATGTGCATCCTATTTAAAATAATAGAAGGGTAATTGTTAGAAAAAATATATAAATTATGTAATAGACTATTCTTATCTAATAGAGTTTGTAATTAACTATACTCACTGAAAGTAAGGTTCAACTTCTATAGTGTTGAATAACACATATCGATGTGCTGCTTGTAATAAATGGTCTTCCATAATCATTTCTTTTCCTTTAGAAATTGGGCGACCTTCAACTAATCCATTATCCACATCCTCGTTCCAATTAGAACGGACACCAATACAAGCAGCTTTTTTTAAATAAGCACTATAAAATCTCATTCTTTCTTCAGCAAGATAACACTCAACCATGTAACCCTCTGGTCCTGCTCTATTCTTCACATAACCTTTAAGTGTTTTCATAAATCTAAATAACAAAACAAAATTCACAATCAAAGTTGTTGATAGCAAAATTCTAATTTGTTGAATGATATTTATTACCTTTCAAATAGATACATCCAGCGGAAGTGAACTGGTCCATACAATCGAGCTTCTCTTGCTAAATGAATTGTCAAATGAACCAAAATGGTAAAGAATGAAGGTGGAAAATACCTTTCTAACATGCAAAGAGTTTCAACAATATTCTCTTCGAGTTGTTCTAAATGGTTCCTGTCTAACACTCTTTGACATAATTCATTTAAAATGCACACAATAGAAATAGAGCATTGCGTGGACCTTTTGGCAAAAGACATCTCAATGCAACTGATAGCAATTGTTGCATTAGGACATGACAATCATGAGATTTCAACCCAATAAGCTTACACTCTTATAAAGATATATAATTGCCAATATTTGAGTTGTAGTCATCTGGTAATTTTATCTTCTTCAACCTGGAGCAAAATATATTCATTTCCTTTTTAGACAACGTGTAAGGTGCAACTGGTAGGTGATACATATTTTCTCCTTTTTGTTGAGGATGTAATTCTTCTCTAATTTTTATATGCATCAAATCTTTGTGGGCATTTTGATAACCGGATTTAGTCGTGTTACGGTTTCAAATACAATTAAAATATCGAGCTCCTCTAAACTAATATAGCATAGAGTACCTCAAGTCGTCTCTCTCAAGGAATGTAATCATAGGTTAATAATCGTAGGATTCCAAATTATTGCTTTTGGATTTTTGAAATTAAACTGGGGTTTTGAATTTGAAAGCTAAGACTACGGAATAAAATAGCAAGCAAGTATGAAATCTAATCCTAATTTATGAAAGACAATGCGAGTAAAGAAGATCTAATCTAACCTAAACTACAATTGACAAGGAAATTAAAAATAACATAAAGTAACCATTGAATGAAATCTAGAACATTAAAGAAACCTAATCTATTGCATCCGAATCAAATACAAGAACATAAGGGAAACATGAAGCATTCAATTAACAAAGCAGTGCAAGAATTTAACGAACTCAAATGCAACAATCCAAGTAACATTAATGATTTGGGAATTTCATCAAACACCTAATGAGCATCAAGTAAAATTACCCAAGTACATGCAAATTGAAACATCAGGGAATCAAATTCAATACAAACATTCATCATCCAACCCATAACATTCAACTACACTAAACCACTCAAACAATCTGATGAAGGAAAGAATCAACCCAATCGGAAGAAGCTGCTGCCAATGGAAAAATGTGAAGGAATGTAAAAAAAACTGCTGCCCAATCTGATAGCTGCTGCCGTGGGTGTTGAAGAGGAACTGCTGGCCGGATTCTGTTGAAGAGAAGAAGAAGAAGAAAGGGATTGTCTGAAGGAGGAGAGGAAAAGGGGAATAACCGGTCGGCTAGGGTTTCAATCGGGATCCCCTTGTGTTCAGACCCTTCTGCCCCAGCTGTGCGCTGGCTGGAACTTGGTGGCTACGGTGGAGAAGGAGATGGGAGTGAGGTGGATGATCGGCCGGCCGGCGGCAGCGAGGTGGAGAGAGGAAACCGCCGGCCCTTGGTGGTCGATGGAGGAGATGATGGAAGTGGAGAAGATGAGTCGCCTGTGAGATATGTCGAGTGGAGAGGGATCGGGCCGATTGAAGAGATTCCCGTCGAGAGGGAGATGCCCTCGCGTGATCAGCTCAGCAGCCCGGTGCTTCCCTTCGTTCAGCCCATTCGGCCCAGCTTCAGCCCTGCAGCCCTTCACTTGGGTTCGCCCAGCCTCAGGTCCAGCTAAACCATGGGTTCAGCCAAGGCTTGAGTTCAGTTCAGCCCATCTGGCCCTTGTCTGACCAAGCAGTTCGGTTCAAATTGGGTTGGCTGAATCGAACCATCTTCATTTGTATTGAACCAAGCCTTGGTCCAATGTCCAATCTTTAATTCCCTACAAAAATCATGAAATAATACCAAAATTTAGAGGAAATTATCATGAGCTCCAAAAATAAATCCTACTTGTAAAATATGGCATAAACATGGTTTAAGCATACGATAGGATTCAAAAATACTAAATAAAGGAGCAAATAAAATGACATAAAATGCTAGTTATCACACCCCCACACTTAATTCTTGCACGTCTTGAGCAAGTAAACAAAACTAAAAGAAAATAAAATATCTCCCAAACATTACATCCCTTATCGATACTTTAAAAATAATAAAAGAATGTTACTTAGGATCATCGAGTCTCAAGAATCCATGTATTTATGGTTCCAAATCTCACATAAGTCAAAAGGCATGGTAATTTCAATCAACTTAAATAAACTAAGCATGACAAAAACCTCACAAGATAGATATATGCACTGATGCTCACAGAAATAACAGATATGAAAGTGGAGTTCTCTCAAAGCATTCATGACATTGCACTACCATATGCTTGCTTATTTTCTACTTCTCCACTACTATAGCATAAGCGCATAAATCAAGAGGACTTTTCAATGAATAATGATGGAACCACGTGCTAGAACAAGAAGGCTAGATAACAAAGAAAATCAAAGAAGATCAAATAGAATATGAGAGCATTGGAGCAATTAACATGATGTATACAATCAAATAATATGCCAAAATAACAACTCAACCAAACATTCAACACTCAAATTTTTGTTTTTGCACACTCTCAATGTAATACACAATATTTTTTTTTCATGAAAATATTCCTTCTTGTACCTCACTAATAAAATCCCGAATGCTTGAGAATTTTTTTTTCACTCCCTTTATTTTTTTTTCATTCTTTTCTTCTTTTTCCTTCTTTTTCATTTTTTTTCATTTCTCTCTCTTTTTTTTCACAGATTTTTTTTTCATCTTTATTTTTTTATTTTTTTTATTTTTTTACATAGAGAGATTTTTTTTCACAAGCATTCGTCCATACACACTTGGTTCCCCCCCCCCCCCCCCCACACACACTTAAAACCTGCCTCAAACAATATAATAAAGCATGATAACATCCAAAACTCACAATAATAGAGGCTAATAATCGATAAATAAAAAATGTAACTCATCATGCAATCACCCCATGCTCTCATGCTCAAGGGAAGAATAAGCTCATAAAGATATGACAGAGAAGGTAATGACAATGAGAAGATAATGAAACATGAAAGCAATAGATGAAATGCTCACTAATAACAATAGCAAAGTAGAGGGAAAACTAAGAGTTCAACAAGGAAATTTGACTCCATCATATTCATGTAAACTTTATGCTAATGTAATTTCGAAATGAATCAAAGCAAGTTCTAGAGTGTCAAGTATCACAAATGCTATCACACATAAGAGGATTAAGGATAAGCATGGTAATATCCTCACTAGGTGAATAATAAAATGTCATGCTTAATCTAACAAGATAGAGTTCATCACCACAACAAATGACGAAAATGCAATTAATGTCCCCAAGCATACCAAGGAAACCAAAACTCAATAATCAGACTTAACCATCTTTTATGATTCTCAAAGCATAATAAAGGAACATGTAGGGAGATACACTGAAAATCAAGCAAGGTTTATTCCAAACCAAACAAAATGCAGAATGAGGAAACAAAGTATGAGTGCAAAGTATGAAAGCAAACAAACATGCAAGTATAAACATAAAGAAAAATAAGAAAAAAGAAAGAAAAGGAACAAACTCCCCTTTATGTAGGATAGAGAGCACGTAGCATCCATCTTGGGAGAACTATCCTCTTATGATCAACCTCGTAATGCGCAGATTTCTCCCTTATTAATTTTGCACAAGCATCTTCCGGTGGTCGGAGACGATTAAGGTTCAGAATCCATTCTTGGGGTAAATGATTAAAAGTCAAAGTGAACTCGACCCCTCCCACTGCATGCTTCTTAGAAGTCCTTCCGGGAGGTTGTAGACTGTTAAGTTTGAGTACCCATTCTAGCAGCCTACGGGATCCTGCAAAACCATGTAAAGAGAATACCTCCCGCACGCATGCAGGGTAAGAAAGGAATGAAATATAAACAACCTCTACACAAGATGATTCAAGATATGCATCACATCCAATGAAATCAATTTTGGGTACCTCTATGAATTTTTCAAAAACATTCTCCACATATGATTTATCAAAAATTACATCATAGACAATGAAATCAACCTGAGGTATCTCTATGGGTTTTTCACAATCAGTTTCTATACAGGATGTATCAAGACATGCATCACAACCAATAAATGTATCAAAAATTTCACCATAGCCAACAAAGTCAACACTGGGTACATCCATGAATTTTTTCACAATCAGGCTCAATACAAGATGAATCAAGAGATACATTACAACCAATAATAGGTACCTCAATGAATTTTTCTAAACAATGAGGAGAAATACTTACCTGATCATGCTGGAGAATACCTGAAAGTTCTACAAGAGTAGATGCAACTATAGTCTCCTCCTGGTCATGTACAAACTCCACTTCCATCTCAGGTTCTGGTGGCATTCAACTAAGGAAGGTGATTCTTGGGTTCTTGCTTCCACCAAGCAAGTCCCTACACTTCCATACTGATCTTCTGAATCTTCTAATGTATCAGTCAATGGTGGTGGTCCCTGGGGCTCAGTGCAATCCCCTACACCTATAGATTCATCTGCAATGCATGTTTCATCAATCATATCTGCCACAACCATATTAGAACAATTAGGACCAACAAAAACTATATCATCATAAAATAAAAGATGAGAAGGGTCCTGTAGTGCTTCAGAATCAAGTCCAAGGCTGTCACAAGCTTTTCCATCCATCTCCTCCACTGCCTCTATAGATAATGACTGCCCAGTAGGTATAGGTGGTCCCTGGGGCTCAGTGCAATCCCCTACACTCTCAAACCTATCCTCTGAAGGCATATCAATCAATATAGGTGGTCCCTGGGGCTTAGTGCAATACCCTACACCTATAGAATCATCTGCAACTGGAAATAGATCAGATGCAACCTCCAACTCAGCTGTCTCTGTAGCTAATACCTCCTCTGAATCTCCCTGATGCTGCTGAAATGGAGCGCTAAATTGCTGGAAATCCTTCTCAATTTGCTGCTGAACCTGAGCGCTAATCTGGGTGCTCAACTGCTGAAGACTCCTCTCCTGATGTTGAATCTGAGCGCTGAGCTGAGCGCTAAGCTGCTGCAAATCCCTCTCTTGTTGTTGAAGAAATTGAGTGAGAAAGGGCTCCAAAGTGGGTGGAAGCTCCGGTTCGTGTTGCTGAACTGGATGTGACCATGAAAGCATAGGATCATTGTAGCGACCCGCCTTCTCCTGCCTTAGACGGATCGTTACTTTTGTCTACTTCTCGACTCTAATGCACGACTAAAAGAAATGCGGAAATCTTTTTTTTTTCTTTTTAAATTCATCTAAGAATGATATTCTAACTTAAGTAGTCATGCATGATACCATGTCACACTTCCTTTCTCAAAAACTCGTAAAATGATACTTATTGAAACCTGCCTCGCCCAACTCAGCTTTTGGGTATCAGTCGACTGATACTGTATCAGTCGACTGATAGGCCTAAAATCTGAATTTTCAGGTTTCAGCACTTGCTTCAAAACTCCGCCACACCTATACTTTCGGGCCATATAGAATCATGACACCATTTCTATACTCTATGCCAGTTTTCTAAGCAATTTAGCCAATCAAAATGAATCCATAAACTTGAAATTAGGACTTTTGCGGAAGAAAATGAGCTATTCAAGTTTATATGAACTTTAACAATAGGGTTTGTACCAATCTTGACTCCTATGCATTCATAACACCAAATACATGTTCTATAATCTTGCTAAAGCATTATGAAATGTGAATGCAACTTTTCTAAACATAATTAAGCAATAAAACTTGATTCAAAGAGAAATTAATACTATCTTGGCACATGCATCTATTTCTCTAACAAAGTATCAATATTTCCAACTACTCACACTTCTACTCATCCAATGCAATCATAAGGATATGTATGCTAAATGAAATGACATGGAATCTTTACTCTAAGAAATTGAGCATGTAAAACTATCCAAAGCTTAAATGTTCGCTAAACTCCATAAAGCAAGAACTTGAAATTTGAATAAACGATAACATTGTGATTCAAATAACTAAATTGTCTCGTCTCAAAGATCTCTCCAAAATCAGCCACCACACACACTTTACTCAGCACCGCCTCGTCGTCTTCCTTCAGAATTGCTTGCCTTTACCTTTATCTGCAATAAGAGGAAATGCAACTAGTAAGCAAAAAGCTTAGTAAGTACTATCTAGCTCACAAAAACTCGAAATATGCAAACATGCTTCTAGATCAAACTGAACATCATATGAGATACTAATATGCTTGAAAGAAAACTAAGAACATGTATAACTCAAAACATGCATACTCAAGCAATAATAAATCTCAATTTACTTTTCTTGGCTCAACTTGAAACTTTAGCTATTCTTTATCTTTTTGAAAACTCTTTAAATTTTCGAAACTTTGCTAAAGCATATACTTGAAAATACTAATCACTTGGATCCACTGAAGACGTAAGTACCATCTCATGCGCGTTCCCTAAAAGGTTGGGGTAGCGAGCCACCAATCCTAATAGAGCAGACCTTGGTCTACCAGGGCCAAGACCTTGGAATTGGACACCTGGATTTCTTTAACGACGCCCTTGGACGCCGGGTACTGGCCTTAGAAAATAAAATAGCTTTTCTTTCTTTTCTTTCTTATCTGTAAATGCCTTGGCATTTTCTGGAGCACCTTGCGTGCTAAAATCCCTAAGTCTTGACTTTTGGGGATTTCTTAAGGCCTTGGCCCTTTCTTTTCTTATCTTTATCTTCTCTTTTCTTTTCTCATAGCTTTCTTGGACCCTAATCTCATATAGGGCACTCAATAAAATATATAAGCATAGAATGAACTAAGATCACATGCAAAAATCTTAACAAGAAGTAAATATCTCTTTTTAAAAACTTTTAAGGGAAATTCTTGCGGAAAAACCGCCTCTTAGTGTAGGTGAGCAGTACTTACATTGATATCTTGGACTTACAACCAAGATTGACGTCTAGGGCTCGGAAGAAAATTGAGATCTCGGAGAATTCTTCGCGCCTACGCGTTCCTCTCGTCGCGGGGATCCCGAATATAGGAATATCTCTCGGAGGAGAGCCTTGGCCGGCCCTCTAGGGCTTGATGTGGTGTCGCCCAAGAGAGGAGAGGGGAAAGGAGTCGGCGCAAGGTGCTGGGCGAGGGAGAGAAAGGGTTTAGGTTGAGAGAAAATAAAATTTCTCTCTTTAATTATCTATTTATACTTATGGGGCGAATTTACCTAATTATACCTTATCTATTGTTTCGCCCAGCTTATTTCAACAAAACCAACCAGCCCAGCTGGTCGCGCGCGTGCTTGCTCTTTCGGTGGTCGCGGGTTCGAACCCCCTGCTGCCCTTAAACGTTTTTCTTTTTTTAAATATACTAAACGGACTCGGAAAATTCCATAAAAATATTCTAAAAATCCCTAAAAATATCTAGAATATTTCTAAACCATTTTTAAATAATTCTAAGGACTTTAAGAACTAAAAATGGGAATTTTGGGGCGTTACAATCATCCTGGAATGTCTGTAGGTTCTGATATGCTGGATATGACTCAGTAAATTGACTTTGTGTATCCTCATACCTGAAATATGACTGATCCCCCCAATTAGAATCATAGGAATTAGAAAATGAGTTATACCTATCAAACTGTTGAGGTTGTTGAAAATCAGTTTTACAACTTGGTGGAGGTTGCTGAAGAATGTGACTCTGGAATTGCTGATCTGCTTACTGAAAGTGTTAGTTGAAAGGTTGAAAATTCTGGGGCTGTGAAGATGGAAAGTCTTACTGAAAATTCTGGAATGGTGGCTGATAAACTTGCTGTGAATGTGGCCATCCTTGCTGATCATAATTGAAGGGTTGTTGGAAATCTTGGAAGCTCTGCTGAAACTGCTGTTGTGGCTGCTGAAATGGTTGAAAATCTTGCTGAAAATTTGGATTGTACCCTTGCTGAAAATTCTGAACTGGTGGTTGAAATTGCTGTGGTGGCTGATTAAAATGTTGGCTTTGCTGAAAATCTGAATAGGGCTGTTGAAATTCTTGAAAAGCTTGCTGCTGGAATTGTTGACCCGGCTGCTAGTAAGTAGATGAATAAGCGTGCTTAAACATACATTTTAACTCGATCAAAAATTTAATCTCTAACTGTTCATTTGAAGACATTTTGAACCTGCAGTCCTGTCACAAAACAAACAAAATGGCAGCACCCGTATACAAAAGGATAAAGCAAATAAGAATAGAATCAAATCCTAAAATTATCAAACACGACTACACTCCCCGGCAACGACGCCAAATTTGATAACCGGATTTAGTCGTGTTACGATTTCAAATACAATTAAAATATCGAACTCCTCTAAACTAATATAGCATAGAGTAACTCGAGTTGTCTCTCTCAAGGAATGTAATGATAGGTTAATAATCGTAGGATTCCAAATTATTGCTTTTGGATTTTTGATATTAAACTGGGGTTTTGAATTTGAAAGCTAAGACTACGGAATAAAATAGCAAGCAAGTATGAAATCTAATCCTAATTAATGAAAGACAATGTGAGTAAAGAAGATCTAATCTAACCTAAACTACAATTGACAAGGAAATTAAAAATAACATAAAGTAACCATTGAATGAAATCTAGAACATTAAAGAAACCTAATCTATTGCATCCGAATCAAATACAAGAACATAAGGGAAACATGAAGCATTCAATTAACAAAGCAGTGCAAGAATTTAACGAACTCAAATGCAACAATCCAAGTAACATTAATGATTTGGGAATTTCATCAAACACCTAATGAGCATCAAGTAAAATTACCCAAGTACATGCAAATTGAAACATCAGGGAATCAAATTCAATACAAACATTCATCATCCAACCCATAACATTCAACTACACTAAACCACTCAAACAATATGATGAAGGAAAGAATCAACCCAATCGGAAGAAGCTGCTGCCAATGGAAAACTGTGAAGGAATGTAAAAAAAACTGCTGCCCAATCTGATAGCTGCTGTCGTGGGTGTTGAAGAGGAACTGCTGGCCGGATTCTGTTGAAGAGAAGAAGAAGAAGAAAGGGATTGTCCGAAGGAGGAGAGGAAAAGGGGAATAACCGGCCGGCTAGGGTTTCAATCGGGATCCCCTTGTGTTCGGGCCCTTCTGCCCCAGCTGTGCGCTGGCTGGAACTTGGTGGCTTCGGTGGAGAAGGAGATGGGATTGAGGTGGATGATCGGCCGGCCGACGGCAGCGAGGTGGAGAGAGGAAACCGCCGGCCCTTGGTGGTCGATAGAGGGGATGATGGAAGTGGAGAAGATGAGTCGCCTGTGAGATATGTCGAGTGGAGAGGGATCGGGCCGATTGAAGAGATTCCCGTAGAGAGGGAGATGCCCTCGTGTGATCAGCTCAGCAGCCCGGTGCTTCCCTTCGTTCAGCCCATTCGGCCCAGCTTCAGCCCTGCAGCCCTTCACTTGGGTTCGCCCAGCCTCAGGTCCAGCCAAACCATGGGTTCAGCCAAGGCTTGAGTTCAATTCAGCCCATCCGGCCCTTGTCTGACCAAGCAGTTCGGTTCAAATTGGGTTGGCTGAATCGAACCATCTTCATTTGAATTGAACCAAGCCTTGGTCCAATGTTCAATCTTTAATTCCCTACAAAAATCATGAAATAATACCAAAATTTAGAGGAAATTATCATGAGCTCCAAAAATAAATCCTACTTGTAAAATATGGTATAATCATGGTTTAAGCATACGATAGGATAAAAAAAATACTAAATAAAGGAGCAAATAAAATGACATAAAATGCTAGTTATCACATTTACACCATCTTTGGTTTTTTTCTTTACATTTAACAATGTGCCTATGATATTCTCACATATATTCTTTTTAACATTCATCACATCTAAGTTATGGCGTAATGAGAGCCCCTACAAGTAACCTTCAAGACATTTCAAAGTATAATTAGTTTATTAATATAACAAATTCATTAAAAGATGAATAATATAGAGCCAAATAACTTACACTCCAGTATGGCAATTTGAAAAAATTGACTTTTTCTTTCATAACTTAACTGGTTGTTGAACATTTACTGAACTATCTTGCCCTTTCCTCTTTTTCTTTGCAATCTTGGTAGTCTCACCTTTTTGTTTTTTACCCCAGTTATTTCAATGTCTTTAACTACATTGAGTATTTCTAACCCATTCAAGGGTCTAGGCTGTCCTTTTCTCTCTTTTTTCC
>JAGFNQ010003403.1:425044-582128 GCA_024364735.1 Boesenbergia rotunda | reverse complement strand
TCCACTATGAAAAATCTCCTTCAGGTGGAAAAACCTTTACAGTGGTGGTCTTCCTCTTTACAGAATGTAGTAAATAAGAGAGAGGATGTTGAGAAAGCTTTTCACACGAGCAGCACTTCGTTACAGTACGGAACCGTACCACTCACGTGCAAAAAGGTCTTCCTTTTATAGGAGAACAGGACAAACTCGCAGTCTGTCCAGCCCCGCACTAGTTGACTGCCCCTGGGGCAGTCGACTGGCCTAGTCATTAATTGCTAGCCAACGGCTAGTTTTCGGGGTATACCAGTCGATTGCCTCTGGGCCAGTCGACTGGTAGAAAGATGAAAACTCTCTGTGAGTTTTGGCAGTCGACTGCCCTCTGGCCAGTCGACTGGCCTGCCTCTTAGCTTAGTTTCAGCCACTCTGAACCTTCTCCTTCACGTGTGCCTTCAGGTCCACTCCCTTGGCTCGCCCCTTGAAGTCATCTTCCTCTGGCTCTCGTCCCTCGGATGCGCACACAAGCCTTCCCTTAGCTTACCTCCATGCCACCCTTCACGTGTGCCCTTGAAGTCCACTTCCCGGCTTGCCCTTGGAGTCCTCCTCCCTTGGCTCTCATCCCTCGGATTTGTTCACCATGTGTGATCCTCCAAGTCCTGCAAACTCAATCACACACATCAATACAACATAAAACTCTAACCTTAAACACATTCACACACATCGAAACCATGATCTTCCAATCATTTTAGGGTCGATTGCCTCAACAATCTCCGCCTTTTTGATGTGTGTCAATATGTTTAAGTTTAGAGATACATAACAACAAACAATAACAATAGCAATAGATAGCAATTAAAAAACATAAGACATAGCAATCTTAAGAGGTAACCTCCCCCTTAATCCATGTCTTCTCCCATTTTCAATTCTACTCATGACCCAAGTTAAGTTTCCACTTAACACTAAACAACATTAAAAATGCAAGACATATCAAAACCTAAGAGGTAACCTCCCCCTTAATCCATGTCTTCTCCCATTTTTAATCATCCAAAGTCTAAGTTAGACAAAATACTTAAAACCAAATCCATCCATTTCAAGTCAAAATTCTAACTTAAACCACCCACTCTCCCCCTTTGACACCATCAAAATGATTGCCTCAAGCAACCCAACCCTAGGGCATCAAATGAGAGAAAGTTGGATTTCTGAAAAAGTTTACAGAATCTGAAAACAGGCGTGCCAGTCGACTGCCCATAGAGCAGTCGACTGATAGGCTTTCAGTCAGCTTTTTCAGCTTTTCTGCTGAATTTCAGAAACCCTCTAAAAATTCTAGAAAATTTCAAAAATTGTAAAAACTTGCAAACATGTTTGAAATGATATACTCTATCAAGGAAAAATATCAGTCCATATAAAATTTTAAACATGCATGACTTTTGATAAAAACTCAAAATCCTTGAAAACCATTAAGTTTTGTATCAAGATAACAATCTAATTTTGCAATCATATATCTTTTAACAACATGGCAAAGCATATAAAACATAAAATTGTTTTCAAAGGTTTAAAATGTCCAACTATGATCTTTGGGCAAAGTGTCCATTGATTAAACACTTGCCTTCTCCATAGTTGGTCTAGTTTTCATATTTTGATACTTTTAATGATTCAACAATATGCCACAAGCACAAGTGAACCAAATGTATCACCCTAATGGATCAAGCACCCTTTTCCAAATCTAATATCCCAAGGTTCATCCTATACTTCTACAAAACACATTCCAAGGTCTCTTCTTAAGGGTGTAAATTCCGATTCGGGAAGAGGCTTGGTAAAAATGTCGGCTAGGTTCGACTTTGATTCAACATAGTGTAGTTCTATGTCTCCCCTTGCCACATGGTCTCTAATGAAGTGATGTTTCGCCACCGGGGCTATGGTGCAGCGGTAGGGCGGCTAGTCGCTTTCCCAGACATTTACGGTTCGATCCCCAGCTACGGCGCATTTGCAGGAATTTTTCCTCCAAATGGGGTGCGAACCCTGGGACGCTGGGCTTCTAAACCGCCCACTGCGAGCGCTTCCTGATTTACCCTGGGGGCCGAACCGGTGGGAAACCTCCGTGTGGCCAGGCCGGTCGCCCGAGGTTGGTTGAAAAACCTCGTTAATCATTTTTTCTAATGAAGTGATATTTCACTTCAATGTGTTTTGTCCTAGAATGGTGAACCGGATTTTTGGTCAAATTGATTGTACTTACATTATCACACAAGACTTTGACCTTGGTATAATGTAACTCATAATCTTCTAAGGTGTGCATGATCCAAAAGAGTTGGGAAACACACCCACCCATTGCCACATATTCCGCCTCCGTTGTTGATAGGGCAACGTATGATTGTTTCCTACTACTCCAACTAACTAAAGAAGTCCCAAGGAATTGACACCCTCCACTAGTACTCTTCCTATCTAGCTTACAACCCGCATAGTCTGAGTCGGTGTATCCAATAAGATCAACACTAGGGGTTCAGGGATATCTAAGCCCGACATTGAGGGTACCTTTGACATACCTTAGGATCCTCTTGACTACAACTAAATAGGATTCTTTGGCACAAGATTGGTACCTTGCACACATATCTACCGTAAAAAGTATATCGGGTCTACTAGCGGTTAGATATAGTAGGCTACCAATCATGCTTCTATATTGCTTAGAGTCTACCATTTTCCCTTCAAGGTCACTATCCATTTTCACATTGGTTCCAATGGGGTAGATGCTACCTTAGCATTTTCTAAGCCAAATTTCTTTAACATTTCTTTAGCATATTTAGTTTGAAAAACATGTGTTCCTTCATTAGTTTGCTTTACTTGAAGTCCTAAAAAGAAGGTTAGCTCTCCTACAAGACTCATCTCAAATTCATCTTCCATACATTTGATGAATTCTTGTAGGAAGTCATTATTTGTTGACCCAAAAATGATATCATCTACATACACTTGGGCAACAAAGATGTCCTTATCCTTAGATTTTATGAACAAAGTAGGGTCAATTGTTCCTCTCCTAAACCCCTTAGACACTAGAAATGAAGAAAGCCTTTCATACCAAGCCCGGGGAGCTTGTTTCAATCCATATAAGGCTTTTCTCAAATTGTAAACGTGTCTTGGATAATTAGGGTCCTCAAACCCAGGGGGTTGTTCTACATAGACCTCTTCCTTAATGATCCCATTAAGGAATGCCGACTTCACATCCATTTGGTGAAGTGTGAAACCCATGTGAGCGACATGGGCTAGTAGAATTCTAATAAATTCTAACCTAGCTACGGGGGCATAAGTCTCATTATAGTTTAATCCTTCAACTTGGTTAAATCCCCTAGCTACCAATCTAGTCTTGTTCCTAGTGATTTTGCCTTGGTCATCTAGTTTGTTCCTAAATACCCATCTTGTGGTTACAATGGTGCAATTATTGGGCCTAGGAACAAATTCCCAAACCTCACTTCTCTCAAATTGATTTAGCACTTCTTACATTACTAAGACCCAATCGACATCTCCCAAGGCTTCATCAATAGACTTTGGTTCTAATTGAGAGATTAAGGCTATTTGACTAGTTTGGTCTCTAAAATAGGACCTAGTCCTTACTCCTTGAGTGACATCACCCACTATTTGGTCAATAGGGTAATCTTGGTGATGTCTCAAGGGCCTAGAGATTGTAGGTTCATTGACTACTTCTTCCTCGTCCTCTAGGGTACTTCTTACTCCCCCTAGATCATTGCCCTCCAAATGTAGGTCTTGGATTCTTTGGGCAAGGGGTTGGACTTCTTCCACATCCTTATCAATTGAGGCTTTTCTAGGGTAGATATTGGTTGATTCATCAAAGATAACATTTGAGGACTCCTCAATCACTTTTGTCCTTTTGTTGTAAACTCTATAACCCCTACTAGTTAATGAATATCCAACTAGAATTTCCTCATCGGCTTTTGACTCAAACTTCCTTAGGCCATCTTTGGTGTTTAAAATATAGACTTTACATCCAAAGACCCTAAAGTAGTGGACTTGTGGTACTCTTCCATTCCATAATTCAAAGGGACTTTTTCCTAGGAACCTATGTACCAAAATCCGATTTTGAATATAACAAGCGGTGTTAACCGCTTCGGCCCAAAAGTAGCTAGGAAGGGAATATGCATTAAGCATAGTCCTAGCAGCTTCTTGTAGGGCTCGGTTTCTCCTCTCAACTACCCCATTTTGTTGAGGAGTCCTTGTGCATGAAAATTCATGCTTGTATCCATTTTCTACACAAAATTACGTGAAACTTGAATTATGGAACTCCCCACCGTGGCCACTCCTAATTCGGTTAATTTTGAGGTGTTTTTCATTCTCTACCCTTTTACTAAATCCTATAAAGATTTCTAGGGTATCGTCCTTATGTTTCATAAAGAAAACTCATGTAAACCTAGAGAAATCATCTACAATAACTAAACAATATTTACTCCCTACTAGTGAGGGAGTACTATGGCAATCAAACAAATCAATATGTAGGAGTTCTAATGGTAAAGTAGTAGTAGTTAGGGTTTTACCTTTGTGTGATGATTTTGATTGCTTACCCTCTTGGCATGCATCACACAATTTGGTCTTCTCATACTTGATCATGGGTAGCCCCTTCACCAACTCTTCCTTGGTCACTCTTGCAATGCTTCTCATGTTTACATGTCCAAGCCTCCGGTGCCACAACCGCCCTTCTTCTTTTATAGACATGAAACACTTAGCCAAATTGTTAGTAGCATAAGAAAGATCAAGATAATACAAGTTGGCCTCCCTAAACCCTTCTAATATGGCATCATTTGATTCATTATGTTTAATTAGGCACCTCCTATCATGGAATTCAACTCTAAAGCCTGCATCACACAACTGGCTTACACTAAGTAAGTTAAACTTCATGTCTTTAATCAAGAGTACTTTATGTATGAAAATTTTAGGAGATACCTCAATAGTGCCCCTAGCAATAATTCTTAGTTTTCCACTATTTCCAAAGGAAATCGTCCCTTCTCTTAAGTAGCTAATAGTAGTGAACTTGCTCACATCTCCTGTCATATGTCTTGATCATCCACTATCTACTATCCACATGGTTGAGGCCTCCTTCACCTTCACCTATACAACATGGAAAACATACTCTTTTGGTACCTAAATTTTTGATCCATAAGCATCATTTAAAAATCTTTTAGGTACCTATGCCCTCTTGGTGTTTCCCTTAGCCCCTTGTCTCCTAGATGCACCAATCCTACCCATGAGTGAGACAAAGGTCACTTCCTTTGTCTTTGGCCTATATCCTAATCCGGCCTTGTTGTAAATGGCCATTTGGCTATTTATTATCATATCTAGGTTGCTAGAGCCTACTTAGAATTTTCTAAGTGTCTTTGTGAGGTCATCTATCTTTTTCCTTAGTTCCCTATTTTCAGTTTCAAAGCATGAAGTATGTGATGTAAGAGAACTAGCATGTAATTCTTCCTTAAGTTTTGTAGATTCTACTCTAAGCACGACAATCTCATCTTTTAGTTCCTTAATCTTACTTCTAGCTTTAGCTAAATCTATGTTAGTGCAAGAAATGATCTTAACTAAAGTAGAGGTGGGTAAGTAGTATACCTCACTTACCGAAGTTTCTGACTCGGATGATGATGAAGAGGTGCTCTCATCTTCACTGCTTGAACTTCTTTCATCATCTGATGAATCTGAGTGTGTAACGCCCGCTTTTTTTTTTCATAAAGCGGCGTTACGTTAACATCCTTAGAGCATGTAGACATCATAAGGCAGCGGAATAACTTTAACTTATACATGCCCTAATAACATTCTTAACATAATGACATAGGAACCTTGGCATGTTGACTTCATACTTAAACATCATATCATGTCATACTTAACATCATATCATAGAGTTCCATAAGTCATTATTCAAGCGTATAAGTGACCATAGTAAAGTTCTAGCATAAACGATAAACATAGGGTTTCCTGGGCCAAGTCACTACCACACACATACGTTCTCGCCCTCCTGCTGCTTCCATCATTGTCCCCTTGAATGATCTGCGGTATAAGGAAATAAGACTATAAGCACACAGGCTTAGTAAGACTCTTTCCTACTCACAAAAATCATTCATCATCTCATAATGAGCACAAGAAACATTAACATACTTGGTGCTCTACTTAGAACATAACATCTTGAATCACTTATCATATACATAGCATGGCATGAACATAAACATAAGTGAACATTCCTAGCATGACATAAGACATGGCATAATCGTAAACATAGTAGACATTCTAAGCATGGCATAATACGTGGCATGATCATAACATAAGAACATTCTAAACATGGCATACTATATGACATAAGCATAAACATAATCAACGTTCCTAGCATGGCATAATTCATAATAAACATGGCATACTACATGGCATAATTCATGGCATAAACATAACATCCTAAACATTCTTGACATGACATAATACATGGTATAAACGTGTTCATAAGGTGTAAAACAACCTGTATGACCAAAACATAAGCATACTTCCTATCATAGCATATGAACATCTTCTTAACATAATCATGGCATAGATCATTTATTCCCATGCATATTTCTTAACATGAAGTGTGAACATAAAATCTTATCAACATAGCATAATGCATAACATGAATGAATGCATGAGTGGAATGCATATACATAAGGATGCTTAACTTTTGAAAACATACTTTTAAATGCTTAAACATAATCATCATATCATTGGGGTCCCCGGCTTGTACCACATACATACATCATAGCGCGCATCCCTAGCAAGTCCGAGGTAGCGAGCCCCGACCTACTAGGGTAAGGACAGCATAGTCGGTAGTCCCCGAACCGAGGCGTTCTTAAGGAGCCCATCCCTGTTGCACAGCTCCGGTAGTGCCAGAACCGTGGACAGCATAGTCGGTAGTCCAGAACCGGGGCGTTCTTAAGGTGCCCATCCCTTGGACCCATACTTCGGTCCGGTACAAGCTCATTCATAAAGTAAAATACTTTGCATGTTTCATCTTTCATAAGACATTCATAGCATAACCATGTTACATAAAGCATGACTTAACACATGCTTGTCCTTTCATTGTTTATTCTTATTGCATAACATCATGATGCCTAGAAGACATGAGCATTATCCTCATTCATAAACATGGTATGCATCTTCTTTCATAAACATGGCATGAGTCTTTATTCATTTAACATGGCATGCATCATTATCCATACAACATGGCATACATCATCATTCATACAACATGGCATACTTCTTCCTACATAAACATGGCATGCATACCTAAACATCATTCCTATTTTTAGTACTTGCATGATCATAACATAGAAGGTAAGCATTGCATCAAACATGACATGTTTTTCATAGATATTTATCCTACTACATAGAGCTTGTATGATCATGATACATAAGGTACACATTGCATTTCTTGCCTAAGCATGGTATCTATCTTAAGCATGCATAGGTAGGATTTCCATAACATTCTGCTTATCATTCAATTACATGGCATAAAACATAGGACATTCAAAATAAACCCTATTAAGCATGGCATCCAATCATAAACATAAAACATAAAACATGGTGCCTAAACTTAGGGTTATTGGTAGCATGATTTCTACCACATGCTTGAACATATACATATATATACTTCATGGTAAGCATAAACCATCATTCTTTGAACCCTAACTCCTTCCAAACCCTAAATTCCTTTGCTTGGCCGAAACCTATAGGGCTAGATTCCATCATTCAATTAATCATGTAAAATAGCATAAGGTAAGGAACCAACCATACTTTACTTATAAGACCATGGGAGGCCATTAGGGCTCATAATTAGTGTTATCCCTAACCTTTAGCCCCCTTTCCATGTGCTGGCCGAAACCCTACAAGGCCATGGGTTCATGGAAAAATTCCATAAAGTCCCCCAATCAAACATTAACACCAAACATACTCTACCATGAAGCCATTGAGACCCTTGCTTGAGGGAAATCCCTAACTTTTGCCCTAGGTCCCACTTGACCGAAACTTGTGGGGATCACAAAGCCTTGTAAAAGTTCACATAAGCCCCCTCAATCTCCCTTATATCATGATAATACACAAACCACATGCTTGAGGGTTTAAGTTCAACTCTACCCATGGATTCATGGGATGGCCGAAACCCTAGGGGATCCTAGGGTACCCCAAAAATTCTCAAAAATTATATTTAATCTCTAAACACATTAGACAACATTATGAAGATTTTTATCATCATTGTAGACCAAGAACCCATGGTGGCCGAAACCTATAAGGTTGGGCTCATGAGTTTCCTTTGGTTTTCCAACATAAACATCATATACAAGACTTTCATATCATGTTAATCTTCAAGAAAAACCATTATACCACAGGTGAGGGAGTCTTACCTTGGTTGATCTTGAGTATAAACCTTAGATTTGAGAGAATGATGGAAATCTTGTTGCCTCACCACCCTTAGCCCTTGTACTCTTGTGAAAATCTTAGATCTTGGAGATGAAGCCTTGGTGGAAGTTTTTCCAAGGGAGAACTCCTCCTTGGGATTTCGGCTAGAATGAGGAGGGAGGAGGGGAGCAAATGCAATTGAAGGAAGGAAGAAAGAAACTCCCAAACCCCCCTATTTATCACCCATTAAGGAGGTAAATGAAGAGTCTCTCCATGACCCTTCATCTTCTTCTAAGCCTTAACCAATCTCCATTTCATTCCCTTATAACATTCCCTTGCTAGATGAGTTGGTTAAAGCATACATGGTTGTATAAGAGGTCCAAGGTTCAATCCTTGGTAGTTGCACAATTTTTTTCCACTTATTTTATTTTCCTAGTAATTTTCGAAAATCCCTTAAAAATTCCCCCATAATTATGTTAATATTTCCTATTAAAATCCCTTCATATTTCTATAAATTTTCACCTAAAATTCACCAATAATCATGGTACTAAAAAGCCCATATAAGGCCCATTAGTACTTAGTTTCTCAATTTAATTGAGAAAATATGGATTTCTAGGCCACATTTTATATAAATATTTCTAGGTCTCTCGGAAAATTATCTAGACATGCTCAATATTTTAAGAAAATATTAAGAGAATTTTCCGGATCGTTACAGAGTGGTCCATTACCATGAGAGAAAAGTGTGAAACTTGCTTTTCTTCCTCCTCCGAGGATGATGGATTGTCCCAGGTCGCCTTTAGGTTGGTGGCACCCTTCTCCTTTTCCTTCGACCTCTTCTTGTCACCTTTCTTCTTCTCCTCCTTCTTGTCATCTCTTCTCTTCAGTTGAGGGCACTCGTTCTTCATGTGCCCCTCTTGATGGCAATTGTAACAGATGATGTCCTTGGCCTTACCCTTGCCTTTGGACCCTTTCCTAGCATAGGATTTGTTAGAAAAACTTTTGACGGCTCTACGAAATTTTCTTACCATGAAAGCCTCTTGATCGCTATCCAAAGAGGCGCTAGACTCCTCTGAGTCGGATGAGGAGGAGTAGACCACCTTCTTCTCCTTCTCCTTCTTCTTCTCCTTTTCTGCAATAAAAGCAATACCCTTCTCTTTGGCCGAGGCGTTAGCTTGCTCGTGCAGTTCAAATTCACAGAATAGATCATCTAATTTAACTATGGACAAATCCCTTGATATTTTGTAGGCATCAACCATGGATACCCACAAGGTAGTTCTTGGGAAGGCTTGTAGGACATACCTGACGATATCTCGGTTCTCGATTTTTTCTCCAATCACGTGGAGCTCGTTGATGACCTCCTTCACCCTTCCATACAGCTAGCTGACAGTCTCATTGCTCTTCATGGATAGGGATTGGAGTTGGGCCACGAGCAAGTCCTTCTTTGCTCTTCTGGACTCGTTTGACCCTTCGTTCAGTTCCACCAATTTGTCCCACAGTTCCTTGGCGCTCTTGAATGACCCCACCTTGTTGAGTTGCTCCTTTGAGAACCCGCACTACAGTGTGGTGGTGGCCTTGGCATTTGATTGCGCCCTCTTCATGACCTCTTTTGACCAGGATCTCATCGGTGTAGGTTCCCCTCTTTCATCGATGAGTGCATCGAATCCATTTGCAATGCTAATCCAATTCTCAATATCGTTCATAAGGTAATATTGCATCCTACCTTTCCAGTAAGCGAAGTCGTTCCCGTCGAAGAAGGGTGGTCGTGCAGTGTTGTATCCCTCTTGAAACGTCATTTAAACTTGTTCCGGTTGACGGTGAGTTCTTCCGAAACGAACCGACTCTGATACCAACTGATGGATCGACTAGCGTGCTAGACGGGGGTGAATAACACTTTTTCGGTTGAATCTCTACAAGGTTGTTAGCGCAGCGGAAACAATAATATGCAAAAGAATATAAGAACAATGCTAACAACAATACTTTAATTGGTATCCACCCAGATGAGTGACTAATCCAAGGATCCACTCACGTACACCATTTCCACTATGAAAAATCTCCTTCAGGTGGAGAAACCTTTACAGTGGTGGTCTTCCTCTTTACAGAATGTAGTAAATAAGAGAGAGAAAGTTGAGAAAGCTTTTCACATGAGCAGCACTTCGTTATAGTACGGAACCGTACCGCTCACGTGCAAAAGGTCCTCCTTTTATAGGAGAACAGGACAAACTCGCAGTCTATCCAGCCCCGTACCAGTCGACTGCCCCTGGGGCAGTCGACTGGCCTAGTCATTAATTGCTAGCCAACGGCTAGTTTTTGGGGTATACCAGTCGACTGCCTCTGGGCCAGTCGACTAGTAGAAGGCTGAAAACTCTCTGTGAGTTTTGGCAGTCGACTACCCTCTGGCCAGTCGACTGGCCTGCCTCTCAGCTTAGTTTCAGCCACTCTGAACCTTCTCCTTCACGTGTGCCTTCAGGTCCATTCCCTTGGCTCACCCCTTGAAGTCATCTTCCTCTGGCTCTCGTCCCTCGGATGTGCACACAAGTCTTCCCTTGGCTTGCCTCCATGCCACCCTTCACGTGTGCCCTTGAAGTCCACTTCCCGGCTTGCCTTTGGAGTCCTCCTCCCTCGGCTCTCGTCCCTCGGATTTGTTCACCATGTGTGATCCTCCAAGTCCTGTAAACTCAATCACACACATCAAATACAACATAACACTCTAACCTTAAACACATTCACACACATCAAAATCATGATCTTCCAATCATTTTAGGGCCGATTGCCTCAATAGTGACTACTCCGCCATAATGGATGAGGATGACTCGCCGATCCACGGAAAACGGACCTCTGCTTGAGTGTTCCTGGGACCCCTCGTCTCTTTCATTCTTTATTTGTTCCGATCGGCTCCAGAGGGGTCTTTATCTTTTCGGCGTGTCTGGGCCAAAAGTTCTTAAGGGGGTTCCCTTCTTCACACAAAGGGTGGAAGGAGAAGTTTTTCTATATCCGACTACCTGTGTTACCCTTTAGTCCTCTTCGTTGGATAGAGGCTCTACCGACTCCTCCTTCTCTAGGGGACTTTCTCCAGAGTCCTGCGTACCAACGCGCCAAGAACGTACTTTCAGGCATGGAGTTTTGTGGCCCTGGACTGGTGCAGAGTGAGGAGCTCATGTACCGGGCGGGCCTTAGCCCCAAAGTGACCCGAATTAGCCTCAGTCTCGGTATGTTCATCTTTTCCATCAATGTCCGTTAGTTCTAACTGATGTTTTCTTGTCTGGCTATTGCAAAGGAAGTCATGTTCGCCAGGGTGATGGGTAGACTTATTAAGTGGGAAGAGGCCAACCGGGAGGCACCGACTCCTCCCCCGACTGCACCTGAGGCACCCCCTGCACCTGCTGAGTACTCGGAGGGGACCGCTGAATCGCCCCGTGGGCCTTCCTCACCCGGGAGGGCAGAGGCTATTGCTGCACCCCCGCCTGATGTGAGCCAAGGGCCTTCTGGCCCGTCGGTTGACCCTGCAGTGGATCTTCCTTCAGGTGGTGGCCCTCCCTCGGCTGCTGTTCATTCGGAGGGGGTCAATGAGGGGTCTTCCCCTCCTACCGTCCCCTTACCAGTACAAGTCACTGGTTGGTAGAAAAGGTGGGTTCCGGAGGGCTTGGGCCCTAGATGGAAGAGGCTGCGCTCCGGTGGTCCCCGCCCCCTTCCCTTAGTTCCTGAGGAGGTTGCTTTTCCTTCCGAGGGTGAGGCATCCATTCTCGTATCTTCCCCCGTTCCACCGGTCGCCGTTCCAGAGGTGGGCGTCCCGACCCCCAGCTCTTCCTTAACTGATCCGGCCGAGGCTTCGAAGGTTAAGGAGGTATTGTGCACTCAATACCAGATGAAACTCGACCGTCGTCAGAAGAGGCTGGATGCAACTTTGGAGGCTTCCATGCAGTCTTTTACCCTGATGCAGTTTAAGGAGGTTCCTGCTGAGGGGATCTTATCCGAGGGGACTTCTAGCTCTGAGGAGGGTGACTCCGGCCCATCTAGCCTGCCTCCTGAAGCTCCTGTTGTCCAGCTACTTCCTCCTTGCAAGGGCATTGCCTTCAGATGGCCGGGCTGATACTCCCAGGTCCCACGGAGGAGCAGTCATACGAGTCTCTGCTGGACCCCTAACCACTCTCCGGGAGACCCTTCTGAAGGTATAGTTTACTGTTACATAGGTTGTACGTTCTCTATAACTCCTTGGTGCAATGACAGGCGGTTGAAGATTGCCTAACATCCGGATGAGGTTTATACTCCTGGCCCCAGGTTGAGGCCTTAACCCGCCGAGCCTTGAGAGCGGAGGCTGCAGCCGACCACGAGCATCAGGCGGGTCTTATGCAAGCGAGGGTCAGCCGAGCTTTACGGGCGAAGGTGGAGCATCAGCTGAACGCCTTGATGGCCAAGGAGTCCACCCTACATGGTTCCCGGCACCGAGAACGGTTGGCTTCCGAGCGGGCGGTGACCCTTACCAAGGACCTGCTCCAGGTGACGCAGGAGTGGGATCAGCTTCAGATGAGAGACAAGAAGTTGTCGGGCGACATCCGACTTATGGCAGCCTCAATCAAGAGGTTGCATGCGCGCGTTCAGAATCAAGTGGAGTAGCTTGGCCAAAAGGAGTTTGACCTTATGATGGCGACTGATCACGCGTCCGTCTTCGAGGATGATCTAGCCTAGGCTCAGGGAGGCCCTGATAGAGCAAGATAGAATGTCTGCCGAGGTGGAACAGCTGAGGCGCGCTAAGGAGGCTGCTGAGGCCGAGCTGCGTGACCTTCGAGCGGTTGAGACTTCTAGAACAAGAGAGGCTGAGGCAGACTTCAAGGCCAAGTTCCTGGAATCAGATGAATTGGCCGATATCCTAGCGGACCAGGTAATGAAGCGCTTGAATCAAGGCTTCCACGGGGTCATCGACTAGTTGAGGAAGGATCAACTTTTGCCTCCAGGTGGTGACTCAAGTTTATGAGTGACGGTCGAGTTTGCGAGGGGCTCCCTCCCGAGGCCCAGGAGTTGTAGGATCAGGTGTCGATCAGGGAGCTTGGTCCTGATGTATCAATTTTGATTTACAATAATCATATTTCTTTACCTTGCCACCTTGTGCATGCTTTTGAATAAGGTTCCATGTGTTACGTGTCTTTGCAACGAGGGCTCAGAGAATAGAAAGATAGAAGTTTTTCGAGCTTAATCCTGGGTACGATCCCCCCAAGATAACTTTGCAAGCCCAAGTGTCAGGCTTACATTTACTCCCCTGTGGGGCCCCCGTCAACTCTTCTCTTTTGGAAAACGTGGGTGGCTTTTGAACCGTCGCCCACGCAATCTCTTGAATTGACTCATAAAGCGTGGTGGGTCCCAAGGTGCAGTGAAGGCATGCCAATCGATGCGACGCTTCAGTGCTGGCGTCCGTTGCTGTTCCTGCGCCATGCCTGCATTAAATGCACGAAGAGGTAGTGATCACTATAAATAGGGGTGAAGGGTGAACCATCCTTCCCCATTCGTTCCGCTTTCTATCCCCTGACAGACTCTTTGTGGTGAGATGTCAGTGACCTTTCCTCTGCCCCTCTTTCCAGCGGGAGTTTCGACATTGCCGAGGAGGGTAGCGGAGGCGCAGTAGTGTTTCTTGCCGAAGGGCTCAGTGAAGGTGGAACTTCATGTTTCACACTACTTGCCAGGAAGCATGGTGGAGATGATGCCCAGGGTCTCACTGAAGATCCTGGCGGAGGTGGGACTCCGGATTAGTCGAGTAGTCCAGAAGAGACATCATGTGATTCGCCAGGGGGCATGGCGGAGATGACATATCCTGATGGTTGCCTCCCCCTGGGCGGCCTATGTCGGTACGTCCCCTGTCTGCCTCAAATGTCATCCTCTTTCGAATCCTCGTTTCTCCGAGTTTTGGGCATCGGATGGTGTTTGCAGGGGATGGTGCAGTACCATCACCAAGAGGGGAGGGGTGCAGCCACTACTTCCTCTCCTCTTTCTTGGCAATTCTTCTTTGCGTCTTGATGCAGTGCCATTCTCTGGAGAGAAATTGCTGCTGCTCCCCCTCCTCTTCCTTCTGAATGTTGTGTTCGTCCTTGTTGTTGGATGCTTCTTTGCAGGAAGAGGTAGTCGGGGTCTTCAGATGGGATTGTCATACCCGTGTGTTACCTCAGGCATCCTCATCTGGTACTGGCTGAAGGATGAGATGTTTCCACTATGGCCAAGGACTCATGGATTTCAACCATGACGCGCGTGGATCCCCGCTCCCCGGCTATTAGGAGACGGTTTCGAGCCAAGCGACACTACGGGGATATTGCTGCAGTGAAGAAAAGCTCGAGTAGAGGAGTGATTCCCCTTACCGGATCTTTTGATTGTATCTTTGGTATCTCTCTGAGATGTTGGTATCAATGTATTTCCCATATAAGTTTAAGGAAAATACTTGTTACCTTGGGTGTGTGCATGCCTGTATAAATGTCCTGATGTCTCGCTTATTTCCCTTTTGTCGGGTAGATCATGTTAGTCTTTATCATCGCAGTGCAACTTGTCCCGGGACAGAGTCTCGCTTACTTGGTCGAGTGTCTGCACAGTCCAACCTAAGTACCCCGGGCATTCACAGCACCACGAGGCATTAGGGATTTTAACTCTTGGTTGGGAGTCTATAGCAACCCAGACCAAGCCTAAGTACCTCGGGCATTGATAACTAGCATTTTATGTCATTTTATTTGCTCATTTACTTAGCATTTTTTTATCCTCTCGTACGTTTAAATCATGTTTATATCATATTTTACGATTAGGATTTATTTTTGGAGCTCATTATAATTTCCTCTAAATTTTGGTATTATCTCATGATTTTTGTAGGGAATTAAAGATTGGACCTTGGACCAAGGCTTGGTTCAATTCAAATGAAGATGGTTCAATTCAGCCAACCCAATTTGGACCCAAAAAGAGGCTGGACTGGACTGGGCTGCTGGGCCAACCAACAAACAGGGCTGAACCCAGGGCAGAAGTGGGCTGAACCCAGGGCTGAAGCTGGGTTGAACCCTGGACTGAGCTGGGCTTGGAGAGGCTGGAAAGAAGCTGGGCTGGAAGAGGCTGGGTTGGGTTGAAAAGATGGGCTGAATGGCTGAACAGAACGACACACGCGAACCCATCTCCTCTCCACTCGATCCGGAGCCCACCTCCTTCTGGAGCATCATCACGCGGACGACAAAGGGATAAAAGGGGGCTCACACACGGGACTTGGGCTCGACACCCACTTCTCACCCGGATCCACCTTCATCTCATCTCCTCCATCGCCACCAAGGGCCGGCGGTTCCTCCCTCCACCTCACAGCCGTCGGCGGACCATTCCCTCTCCTCGGTCATCTCCTCCTTCCCCTCTCCCGGTTGGGAGCCCAAGCTGAAGCAACAGCCGCAACCTGTCATTCACGCCTCCATTTCTACCCTTCATCCGCAAACCCTAGGGGCGGGCCTTCCATCTTCTTCTCCTTCACTTCTTCTTTTCTTTCAACCCACGACAACAGCTCTTCATCAGCAGCTCTTCCCGTCCAATCCGACAGCAGCATCTTCACAGCTTTTCTTCGATCAGCCGCGTCTCAAGATCCATCCGAGCTTAGGTTTTCTTTACTTGTTGGTTATGATAATGGTTGAGTTGCTATGTATTCTTGAGTGAATGATTGTATTTGATGGATCCCCTGAAGTTTCAATTTGCATGTACTTAGGTCATTTTCCTTGATGCTCATTACGTGTTTGATGAAATTCCCAAATCATTTGTGTTACTTGGATTGTTGCATTTGAGTTCGTTAAATTCTTACACTGTTTTGTTAATTGAATGCTTCATGTCTTCCTTACGTTCTTGTACTTGATTTGGATGCAATAGGTTAGGTCAGATTAGATTTCTTAATTGCTGTAGATTTTGCTACAAGTTTAGTTTTGTTAATGCTTTATTTCAAGTCGCCCTTTTCTTTTCTGCAATTGTAGTTAGGTTAAATTAGATTTCCTTACCTGTATTGTCTTTTATTAATTAGAACTAGATTTTATACTTGCTTTGCTATTTCTTTTCGTAGTCTTAATGTTCAAATCCAAACCCCAGTTTAATATCCAAAATCCAAAAGCAATAATTTGGATTTCTACAATTATAACCTATCATTACATTCCTTGAGAGAGACGACTCGAGTTACTCTATACTGCATTAGTTTAGAGGAGTTCGATACTTTAATTGTATTTGAAACCGTAACACGACTAAAACGGTTATCAGGCATCCGCAGCACCACGAGGCACTAGGGTTTTTACCCTTGGTTGGGAGTTCGTAGCAACCCAGGCCAAGCCTAATTACCCCGGGCATCCACAGCACCGCGAGGCATTAGGGTTTTTATCCTTGTTTGGGAGTCCGTAGCAACCCAGACCAAGCCTAAGTACCTCGGACATCCACAGCACCGTGAGATATTACGGGTTTTACCCTTGGTTGGGAGTTCGTAGCAATCCAAACCAAGCTTAAGTACCTCGGGCATCCACAGCACCGTGAGGTATTAGAATTTTGGGGTACTTGGTCGGGCATCCATAGCACTCATACCAAGCCTAAGTACCTTGGGCATCCGCAGCACCACGAGACATTAGGGTTTTTAATTCTTGGTTGGGAGTCCATAACAACCCAGACTAAGCCTAAGTACCTCGGGCATCCGCAGTACCACGAGGCATTAGGGTTTTTAATTCTTGGTTGGGAGTCCGTAGCAACCCAGACCAAGCCTAAGTACCTCGGGCATCCGCAGCACTGCGAGGTATTAGGGTTTTTACCCTTGGTTGGGAGTCCGTAGCAACCCAGACCAAGCTTAATTACCCTTGCCATCCGCAGCACCGCGAGGTATTAGGGTTTTTACCCTTAGTTGGGAGTCAGTAGCAACCCAGACCAAGCCTAATTAGCCCGGGCATCCGTAGCACTGCGAGGTATTAGGGTTTTTACCCTTGGTTGGGAGTCCGTAGCAACACAGACCAATCCTATATACCTCGGGCATCCGCAACACTGCGAGGTATTAGAGTTTTAGAGTACTTGGTCGGGCATCCATAACACCAAGACCAAGCCTAAGTACCTCGGGCATCCGCAGCACCACGAGGCATTAGGGTTTTTAATTCTTGGTTGGGAACCCGTAACAACCCAGACCAAGTCTAAGTACCTCGGGCATCCGCATCACTGCAATGTATTAGGCTTTTGGGGTACTTGGTCGGGCATCCATAGCACCCAGACCAAGCCTAAGTACCTCGGGCATCCACAGCACCATGAGGCATTAGGGTTTTTAATTTTTGGTTGGGAGTCCGTAGCAACCCAGACCAAGCCTAATTACCTCAGGCATCCACAGCACCGCGAGGTATTAGAGTTTTTATCCTTGGTTGGGAGTCTGTAGCAACCCAGACCAAGCCTAAGTACCTCGGGCATCCGTAGCACCGTGAGGTATTAGGGTTTTGGGATACTTAGTCGGACATCCATAGCACCCAGACCAAGTCTAAGTACCTCGGGCATCCGCAACACCACGAGGCATTAGGGTTTCTAATTCTTGGTTGGGAGTCCGTTGCAACCCAGACCAAGCCTAAGTACCTCGGGCATCTGCAACACCGCGAGGTATTAGGGTTTTGGGATACTTGGTCGGGCATCCATATCACCCAAACCAAGCCTAGGTACCTCGGGCATCCGCAACACCACGAGGTTTAGGGTTTTTAATTCTTAGTTGGGACTTGGGAGTCCGTAGAAACCCAGACTAAGCCTAATTACCTCGGGCATCCACAGAACCGTAAGGTATTAGGGTTTTTACCCTTGGTTGGGAGTCCGTAGCAACCCAGACCAAGCCTAATTACCTCGGGCATCCACAGCACCACAAGGTATTAGGGTTTTTACCCTTGGTTGGGAGTCCGTAGCAACCCAGACCAAGCATAATTACCCCGGGCATCCGTAGCACCGCGAGACATTAGGGTTTTTACCATTGGTTGGGAGTCCGTAGCAACCCAGACCAAGCATAATTACCCCGGCCATCCGCAGCACCACGAGGTATTAGAGTTTTTACCCTTGGTTGGGAGTCCGTAGCAATCCAGACCAAGCCTAATTACCCCGACCATCCGCAACACTGCGAGGTTTTTTGGTTTTTACCCTTGGTTAGGAGTCCGTAGCAACCCAAACCAAGCCTAATTACCCCGGGCATCCGCAGCACCGTGAGGTATTAGGGTTTTTACCCTTGGTTGGGAGTCCGTAGCAACCCAGACCAAGCCTAATTACCCTGGGCATCCACAGCACCGCGAGGTATTAGTGGTTTTACCCTTGGTTGGGAGTCCGTAGCAACCCAGACCAAGCCTAATTACCTCGGGCATCCGCAGCACTGCGAGGTATTAGGGTTTTTACCCTTGGTTGGGAGTCCGTAGCAACCCTGACCAAGCCTAAGTACCTCGGGCATCCGCAGCACCGCGAGGTATTAGGGTTTTGGGGTACTTGGTCGGGTTGAAAGTGATCCTAGTTCAAGCCTAAGTCCTTCTTCTATTGATCATGCGATTTTGGTGGAAGAACAAGGAGAAATCAGTAAAAACAAGGAACCTACAGCTGCTATACCGATTGAAATTCCTACTCAAGACTCACTTCCAAAAATTTCAGCTCAAGTGGAGAAACTGAGGGTCCCTTTACCCTTCCCACAATGTAAGATTCAAACTAAAAAGAGTGTGGAGGGAGAGAAGGCAAAGGAGTACCAAGAGCTTGTGAAACTATTCATTAAGGTGGAAATAAATGTGCCATTGTTGACCATGATCAAGCAAATACCTAAGTATGCCAAATTTCTTAAGGATTTGTGTGTGCACAAGAGGAAGCTAAAGGGGAATGAATTGGTCAGTTTAGGACAGAATGTTTCAGCCCTTATTCATTCAATTCCCCAGAAATGTGAAGATCCAGGAGTATTTACTGTGTCCTGTGAGATTGGGAGGAATCTTTTTCTTGATGCTATGTTAGATTTGGGAGCTTCTATTAATGTGATGCCTAGATCAGTTTTTCAGATGCTTGGCATTGGACCTTTGCAGCCTACAGGAGTGGTTATTCAGCTAGCAGATAGGAGTCAGACTCACCCAGCTGGAATCATTGAAGATGTATTAGTGATGGTGAAAGAGTTGATTTTCCTACGGATTTCTATATCTTAGACATGGAGGGGGATTATCTAGCACATAGATCTCCACTTATTCTTGAGAGACCATTCTTGAAGACTGCAAGGACGAAGATTGATGTATATGCAGACACACTTTCTATGGAGATAGGAGACACAATGGTGCAGTTTAGTATTTTTGATGCTATGAAACACCCCAGAGAGGATCATTCTATCATGAGCATGGATATTTTAGATGGGTTAGTTGATGCAGATTTACTTGCTGATAGAGTTTCACTTGGTATTCAAAGAGGATATTTTAGCTTAGAAGAGGCTGCAGATGCATTAGCTATAGAGGCAGCTGATTTGAAGACTGTATCTGATTCACTCGCAGTTGGAGATGATTTTATAGGTGTAGGGGATTGCACTGAGCCCCAGGGATCACCTATATTGATTGATATATCAGGAGATTCAGAGGATAGGTTTGAGAGTATAGGGGATTGCACTGAGCCCCAGGGATCACCCATACCTACCGAGCAGTCACAGATAGAGTTGAAACCATTGCCAGAACATTTGAAGTATGCTAATTTGGGAGAGGAGCAGTGTTTACCTGTTATCATTGCCCAGAACTTAGATTCAGAGCAAGAGGACAAATTATTGCAAGTTCTGAGGAAGCATAAGAGAGCTATAGGGTGGGCATTAGCTGACATACCTAGTATTAGCCCCGCTATTTGTATGCACCAGATATTTCTAGAGGAGAATGTGAAGCCGGTCCGGTAGTCACAGAGAAGGTTAAATCTGTTGATTCTAGATGTTGTAAAGAAAGAGGTGACTAGACTTTTACAGGCGGGCATTATATACCCTATTTCTGACAGTAAGTGGGTTAGTCCTATTCATGTGGTTCCTAAGAAGCCAAGTGTGATAGTGGTAGCTAATAAGAGTAATGAGTTAGTACCTACTAGGGTGAAGAATTCATGGAGAGTTTGTATAGACTACAGGAAGCTGAACCAAGTAACGAGGAAAGATCACTATCCCTTTCCTTTTATTGATCAGATGTTAGAGAGGTTGGCAGGGAAGTCTCACTATTGCTTCCTAGATGGATATTCATGATATTTTCATATTTGTATAGATCCGGAGGATAAGGAGAAGACCACTTTCACTTGTCCTTTCAGTACATTTGCTTATAGACGTATGTCATTTGGGCTTTGCAACGCCCTAGGGACTTTCCAGTGGTGTATGGTGAGTATTTTTGGTGAGTTACTAGAACACTGCATGTAAATATTTATGGATGATTTTTCTATATTTGGCACATCATTTGATACTTATTTGGATAATTTGTCTAGAGTACTACATAGATGCATTGAAACTAATCTTGTCCTGAATTTTGAAAAAATATGATTTTATGGTAGAGCATAGGATTGTTTTAGGACATATAGTCTCTAGAAAAGGCATTCAAGTAGATCCTGCTAAAGTTAGTGTTATATCTTCTATATCTTACCCCGTATGCGTACGGGATGTTCGAGCTTTCTTTGGCCATGTAGGATTTTATAGGAGATTTATTAGAGGCTTCAGTGAGATTGCTCGCCCTTTGACTAGACTTTTGCAGAAAGATGTGGATTTTTGCTTTGATGAAAAATGCAAGGAAGCTTTTCAGAGATTGAGGGAGGCTCTTATTTCAGCTCCTATTATTAGACCCCCTGATTGGACTTTACCTTTTGAGTTAATGTGTGACGCTTCAAATTTTGCTGTAGGAGCTGTACTGGCACAGAGGGTAGATGGAGCGCCACATGTCATTTGCTATGCTTCCAAGACTTTAGATGCTGCTCAGGCTAACTATACCACCACAGAAAAAGAGCTCCTTTCTATTGTTTTTGCTTTGGATAGATTTAGATCATATTTGTTATGTTCTCATGTGATTGTGTTTTCTGACCATACAACCTTGAAGTATCTTCTAAAGAAGCCGGATGCGAAGCCCGGATTGATTAGATGGATGCTTCTACTTCAAGAGTTTGATTTGGAGATTCGAGATAGAAGTGGCAAGGAGAACTTGGTGGCAGATCATTTGAGCAGGATAGAGGGAGATGGACACCTTACCGCCATTGATGATGATTTCAGAGATGAGCACCTTTTAGTGATGCATGGTGAGTCGCCATGGTATGCAGATCTAGTTAACTATTTAGTAGCTAATATTTTTCCTGCACAATTTACTAAGGCTCAGAAAGATAAATTTAAGAGTGATGCTAAATTTTATGTGTGAGATGATTCTTACTTGTGGAAATTTTATAGTGATCAAATAATTAGAAGATGCATACCTGATCATGAGTTCCATTCAGTTCTTACACTTTGTCATTCGTCAGCCTGTGGAGGACATTTTGGTCCACAGAGGACCGCTAGGAAAATACTAGAATATGGATTATACTGGCCTACTTTATTCCATGATGCTTATCTATTTTATAAAAACTATGATCGATGTCAGAGGACAGGAAACATAGGAGCTAGGAATGAAATGCACCAACAAACTATGCTTTTCTGTGAAATTTTTGATGTATGGGGGATAGACTTTATGGGACCTTTTCCTGCATCTTGTAGATTTTTGTATATATTACTTGCTGTTGACTATGTATCTAAATGGGTGGAGGTCATTCCCTCCAGGATTAACGATTCTTTTGTTGTTGTGAGTTTTGTTAGGTCACACATTTTTTGTAGGTTTGGAATTCCAAGAGCTATTATAAGTGATCAAGGTTCACATTTTTGCAATAAACACATGAAGGCTTTACTCAACAAATATGGGGTTTTGCATAAAGTGTCTACTTCCTACCATCCCCAAACTAATGGACAAGCCGAGGTATCAAATAGAGAGATTAAGGCAATATTGGAGAAAACCGTGGGGCCTAGTAGAAAAGATTGGAGCAAAAGACTTGATGATGCATTGTGGGCTTATCGGACGGCATATAAGACACCTATTGAAATGTCTCCCTACCGGCTTGTTTATGGGAAAGCTTGTCACTTACCCGTGGAGATAGAGCATAGAGCTTATTGGGCGGTGAAAGCTTGCAATTTTGATGCCAATTAAGTGGGAGAAGAAAGGAAGCTACAACTTCAAGAACTTGAGGAGATAAGATTAGAAGCATATGAAAACTCAAGGATTTACAAAGAGAAGACTAAGAACTTTCATGATAAACATATAGTGAAGAAGGAGTTTCAAATTGGCGACAAAGTTCTTTTGTACAAATCAAGACTCAAATTGATTAAAGGTAAGTTGAGGTCTAGATGGGAAGGTCCATTTCTTGTTACTAATGTTTTTCCTTATGGTGTTATTGAGATTAAGGATGAGGCTAATGATCTTATTTGGAGAGTTAATGGCCACCGGCTCAAGAAATATTTTGAAGAAGTGAAGGAGCTAGATGTGGATGGATTAGAGGTTAAAGATGCTATCTACCCAACTTAAAGGGGAGTTTGTTCCTTCTTACACTCTTATTTCATTGTACATACCATTTTTATATTTTCTAACAGTAATTTTTCTTTTACAGTGAGTTCTTGCTAATAAATGCTTAGGTAGTGTAGAATGAATAAAGATTCATTGTAGATATCATTTTATCCTTTTTAGCATCTTATTTCATGCATGATTTGGAATAAATATATCCCTCTAGATTTTCTTTATATCATTTTAGAATCCTTTGAAAGTGAATTAAATTTGGTTGTTAAAACTTAGGATTTGGGCCAATGGATGAAAACTCTTGGATACTTGAGTTACTACTTAGTTATGGACTCTAGATTGATGACTTGAGATGAATTCTTTTACCTAATGAGGATTTGGCCTTATTTTTGAGATACACACATGTGATTGTACTCTAGAACTTACTTAGATTCTTTCAAAACTATATTTCTATGATTGGACCACATCTATAGAGGTGAATCATCTTGTTTCCTTTTTCATATCAATTTTTTTTTGCAATATTCCTTGTTGATCCACTCTATATTCTATTTTCCTTCCCCTATTATTCTGTTCATAACTATATTTTCCATGAACTTGGGTGCTTTGATTGTTTCTTGATGTTACTTTGCCTGAGACGGTAAAAAAACTAAGTGTGGGGGAGGTGGCTAGTGTTTTGAAGTGTTTTGGTAAGAAATGTTACATTTTGGAAGCTTATTTTTTTAGTTGAATTATAGTTGGCAATCGATTTTGATGGATCTAAAGGAGTGAAGAAAGTATCAAGGATGCAATTCACAAAGGAAGAAAAAAATTATGGTAGATGAAAAAGTGCCAATTTGAAGGAGTTTTGTATCAAGAGTGAGTTGCAAGAGTTAGTTAGTGAAGGCTACATGTGGAACATCTAAGTTCTTAATTATTATTTGATGTTTCAAGTTCTATGAGGAAAATTCCGAAGGGAAGTGAATGCTTATTCTCACTGCCAAGTTTCTGCTGAAATCAGTACTGAAATTCTGATCTTACAGTGTAAAATCAGTAATGAAACAGAGAAGAATAAGAACAAAGATCATGAAGAAGAAGAAGATGATGTTTTATGGGAATTTGACAAAATCTGAAACGGAGAAGAATCAAGAGTGAGTTGCAATTGATGGGCAGTGAGAATGACTAAAAAACGAAGAAAAAAAAACAGAACAGTTATAAAAAAAAGAAGCATGAAGTGTCAGGAGTTGGATTAGTTTTCTGAATTGGAAGATGGGAACAAGGTGCTAGCTGAATTTAAGATGTAGTTATTGATTGAAAAGAAGTAAACCCTCAGCAACTTGTTTCAGATTCTGCTCAGTTTCAGATTCTAATCGTGCTCTGATCGGTCTCCAAACTGATCATGGAAGTGTCTGATCGGTCACCGTGACCAATCAGAAGAAAGCCAGACCGATCAGAAGAAAGCCAGAACGATCAGAAGGAAGCCAGAACGATCAGGAAGAGCCTGATCGGTCTCTTGACCGATCAGCAGAGGGTTGGATTACTGAAGCTTGGCTTATTCCACTTCTTGGCACACTGAATTCAGTAATAACTCTGATTTCTGCAGAATAATACAAAAAGAGAGGGGCGAAGTTTATCTAGTGACATTCTTTAGTACCCAAGTCTTCCACCTTCTTAAATTTTTCATCTATTACATTTCTATTCCATTCTTATCATTCCATATTTTCCTTAACTTGTTCAAATGCGCCTTTTTAGGTGTGAATTCAACTCAAGAATGATGGTGGAGAGTAGAGCATAAGCAAACTTATGGTAGTGCAAGGAACATGATGTGTTTGAGTGAGCTCCACTTTCATCAAAAATTTAGAACTTAGGAAGAGAGCCACCAAAAATTTCCTTGAAAGGATTTGTGTGTTTAATTCATCTCAATTAGTCATGAAGGATGAAGTATACTTTGTTGTTGACTAAGGACAAGACTCTAGTCCATTGAATTTAGATTTTTGAGAATTGACAACCCTATGTAATTTCCTTTCAATTGCTTCTAACTATGATTGAGAATAATCTAGGGGTGTACATCATTAGTTCACTAGTTGGGTTGTGCGAGACGCCCAAGAGCAAGTGTGGGGGAGTTGATAATTACCATTTTGATAATCAATTAGGCTCTTAAACCCATGTTTTGATCACTTTTATATGCTTAATTTTGTATTTACACTAGGTTCCATAAGTTATTTCTATTTTGGCTTTGGATGCAATTCCTTTTATATTTGAGATATTTTGGCATTAAAATTTGAATATAATTTTGTAGGCTTCGAATGATCAGGTACCTAGATCAGATTGGATCGAATTTGAGTCAGATTTGGCTTTAATCAAGATGATCAAGCACTGGAGAAACGTGGGTCGTCCAATCAAGACATGGGGAGATCTGAGCCATCTTTCATCTTCTGATCAATCTGAGCTCAAGGTAGAGTTAATCAAGTCCATAGATCATGATCTGAAGTTTTGGTCCAAATCAAAAGTCATCTATCCGTTGGATCAAGCTCGAGAGGAGTCTAAGCCATCCATTCAAAAGGAAGGGCAATCTAAGCCATCCGTTGCAGATCTGATCGATCCAAGCTAAGGAGAAGAAGATCCTGACCATTGATGGAGATCTGGAAAGTTTGATGTCAATCAGAGATGATCTGACCGTTGGATGAAGCGAGGATGATCACAGCCGTTCAATTTTAATTGAAATTAGTTAAATGAGAAAACTTCTCTCGAGCTCGGCATCGCGAGTTCTTCCCTGTTCTTCGGCATTTCTTAGTGTTTTCTTCTCCGATCCACGTGGCCACATCAGATCCAAGTTCATTTCAAGTTCTCGAATCATCAAGATGAATTTCTATGAAGTTTGCTGATCAAGTTCGTCTCTTGAAAGCTCAGGTGAGGGTTTCGCCCAGAGCTAAGATTCTGCCGATCAATTCCTTTTCGATCGCTGATTCGCTGTCTTCATTGATCGGAGCTGTCAAGGCATTTGGAGGGGTTCTCCGAAGGCTTCTGAGGGTTCCTGAGCCAAATCCGCTGTCCAGTTCATCAAGTAGGATTGAATCGATGGAGGTTTTCAGATTCGCGCTGAGCTGATGCTTGACTGAATAGAAGTTGAATTCTCTGCTGATTCTCGAGCTAGAGGGTTTCTAGCTTGACTCTTGTGCAACGACAAGAAGGAGAACTTGGTGAAGTTACTGATCTGTTGTTTAATTTCTGCAAATCTTGTTTCTGACTACTTGTTTCTCTGTTTCAGTTGTATCTGATCGGTTTGTTTGACCGATCAGGATTGTATCTGATCGGTCTGTTGACCGATCAGGTAAGTATCTGATCGGTCTGTTGACCGATCAGGTAAGTATCTGATCGGTGTGTTGACCGATCAGGCAGGTTTCAGCTACATTCAGTCAAGTTCTTAGCATACTTTGTTCTTGTTTTCCAATTCTGCAATTAGTTACAGTTTTCTTGTGTGATTTCTCAGTTTAATTCTAGATTTCATAATTCTGCAAATTAGCTACAGATTTCCTTAGTTCAATTTTAGTTCTTGAATTTCAATCTCATAGCTTCAAATTGAATTGATTAGTTTTTCAAATAGGGATAAGTGTAGTTTCTGCAATTTCAAACTAGTTTCTGAATTAGCTGGGTTCATTTTGTTTCCATTTGTAATTTCATTCATTATCGCAAAAATACCCATTTTACTTGAAAACCCAAAATAGAAAACGACAAAATCTAGCTTGAGTTAAGCATTCTTAACTAGTCCTTGGAAAAATACGACTTAAGGCCCCTATACTACACTTCGTTTTGTGAGCTATGGGTTTTCAAATTATAAATTCAAATTTGAGGCTCATCGTGACCCTCGTTGTGGGCTAACCATCAGTGCTATCGCCGAGGAGAGAGACTTTGACGTGGAGACCTTCGATGATACCTTGCTTTATTCCACTTTTTTCGAGGTTTGGTGTCTGCCTCTTCACTGAACTTCTTCTTCAAGACGTGGCATTCCTCGGTGGAGTGTGTTGAGCTGCCATGAAAACCGTAGTACTTCTGCCCTGGCTCCGGCTGCTCGGTGTCCACGGTCTCAACCAGCCTGCGCCTACCCGCCCACTGGTCCTTCCCAATGTGAAGGTTTTTTCCTCGAGTCGGAGCTGGGGGCTCCCTCCTTTCAAATCGGGGAACAGCGGGAGGGAGGACTCCAACTGGTTCCTTGCGACCGACGTATTGTACCTCCTCCATGTTAACGTGTTTGACGGAACGCCACAGCAGGTCATCGAAATTGACAGGGGGCTTCTTCACCAGGGATTGGAAGAAATCCCCTTCCGCGAGCCCTTGAGTGCAGACACTAACCAGGATTTCTGACGTTGCACTGGGCACGTCTTGCGCTACCCTGTTGAACCGTTGGATGTACTCCTTGAGCGGCTCCTTTGGCTTCTGCTTGAGGGCGAACAAGTTGAGCGTCGTCTTCTAATAGGGACGACTACTGGCGAAGTGGTGGAGGAAGGCGGTTCTAAACTCCGTGAAGGAGTTGATAGAACCTTGTGGCAGTCTCTGGAACCATCGTTGGGTTGCTCCAGATAGGGTGTTCAAGAACACCCGACACTTTACGCCGTCAGTATACTGGTGCAAGAGTGTCGCGTTCTCAAACTTGCAAACGTGATCCTCCGGATCTGTCTTCCCGTCATAATTAGTGATCCTAGGCCCACGGAACTACTTTGGCATGGGGTCTTCCACAATCTCAGATGAGAAGGGAATAGAGGGAACCTTATGGGAGGCCTTAGGTTCCTCCCTTTTCCCTTGTCCCTCTTCGTGCTTTTGCGCCCTGGAGTCCACCGAGTGGGTCTTCTCGATATCTCCAGGAGAGTCTCTTTGGGGACCTGGGGTTGCTCCGTCCCGTCGTCCCACCGGGGTGACGGATTTCCGCGAGTGCGAGATGGAGACTCTAGGGATCTCATCTCGCGCAGGAGCCCCTGGTTGCGAGGCAGTTTGTCGACCTGGTGTTGCTCAAGCACCTCTTTGATGGCATTGGCCACTAAGCGGTCCAGTTCCTCCCTTGTCAGGACAATAGGTTGTCTCTCTGGTCCTACCATTAGTGCTCCTTCAGGTGCTTTGCTGGTTTCGCATAGACGGCGCCAAATTTATTCTGGAAGGAATCGACATCTATGGCCAGTCGCCGAGGTTCAACACACGTGAATGCTGACACGAGGGGAGGAACGCTGCGCCCTGCGAGATCAACACGAGCGTTAGGGGAACACGCCGGAGGTTATCCGGCGGAGCCCACTCCGACGCTCAAGTCAGTGCCTCGATGGAGAAGAGGAGTAGTAAGCAGGAAAAATGTATGAGTAGCAAAGAGTGCATAACCCCCTTATCGGAGGGGTTGGACTACCTTTTATACCTGCGACGGCCATCCACGAGCGCCCCATGATCTATGCCACGTCCCCCCTTCGGCGGTTACTGGATGACTTTTGAAACGGTCCATGCCGTCATTACGTGTTTCGACCCATTGCGGCATTTAAGGGTCATGATGACTCCGTTTTAATGGGGATGTTTATCCATAGATCCGAGAAAAGAGGGGGGAATCGTTACTTGAGGTCGAATGTTACTTGGGCTCCGCTTCCCCGAGGTGAGCTCGGGGTCTTTCGGCCCGGGCGATCGCGGGCGCTCTACTTCCCCGAGACGATCTCGGGAGGGGTTTTCTGATCTGATATTCAGGGCGTGTCTCCCGAGAGGGGCCCTGGAGGCTCTCTTCCCGAGAGTGTCCTGAGAGCTCTAACAGAGGAGTCGCTCAGACTCGTCACGTTTTGCCACGAAGCTTGTTTATCCCACGTGTCCACCACGGGCTATTCAACCCTATCACTCAATAAAAAAATTCAAAGAAGATCTCAGTGAATGACGTGCCATTTTACATGCAGCGATCTCCGACGGGTTCACCATGCCCCTAAGGTATAATTTGATTCGGGACGGTGGTCGGAGGCCGCCGATGATATCCGAGCGGCAATCGGACTTGTGCATATAAAATGTCACGTCATTTATTGAGTTTTTTATTAAAAATATTTACTTATATATAATCTCGTCCATACTTAATTATCTCGCATTAAGAGTTAATTAATTAATAGGAAGGCATAATTACAAAAAAACAGTTCAATAAATAATGCAATTATTGCCCAGTAAGAAACTAGCTAACAACAGATTGTTTCATATAAATAATGCAATTATTGCCCAGTAAGAAACTAGCTAACAACAGATTCTTTCATATAAATAATGCAATTATTTTTTGTTGTTTCTTTCATATAAATAATGCCATTACTTTGTGGATATTAAAGATATATATATTCAGTAAGAATCTGTTGTTTTTCCTCTTCCCATAGAAAACCATGAAAATATTTATATCAATGTGTACATAAATCAGAATGTTAATCAATAGATTTATTATAAGATATGCACGAGCTGAGCTGGATGCTGCTCCAAGATTCCAAAGGGCAATTTACAAATTAATATTTGTTAGCTTTTTTCGAAACACTTGAAAATTTGAGTAGTCTAAAAATTCACTCTAAAAATTTTACATAAATTGCTCTTATTTATTGTTATCCTATAATAATTGCGATTGCGGAGTCAGGATACTTTCAAAGGCCGCCAAAGTATAGTGGCCGAGCTGATCCGAGTCCAACCAAGTCAGCCTCAGAAAGGAGAGGGATTGAACGAGGTTATTGTGCTTCGTATTCGGGACTCGGGAGATGGAAGAAGTATGATTTAGGAAGTGTAAGATATTCGGTACTCGTCTCGAGAATCAGACTCAGAAGGGACGGTGCTCAGCATCAGAGTTCAGATCCCGCGAATAAAAAATGATTAATAAGATTGAATAATATCAAACCTCGGACGATCGATCTGGTCCGTCAGGATAAATCAGAAAGTCCCGGCGACGAATAGTCCAGAAGTCCATCGTCCCAGGATTCACGCTCCATTTGAACGCATTTTTTTTATAAAATATATCGTAATTAGGGATCGAACCGCATATGATTAAAATGATAATTAATCATTTTTCTATTACATCATAATTCCGAGAGTAAAATAAATCAGTGCAGTGCCCGCGAACAAGACTCGACAGGGGAGGCGTTTGGCATCAGAGTTCAATGTATGGTAATTGGGCCCGGAGTCGGGAGTGGTACTTGACATCAAAGTTCAATGTATGATAGTTACTACGAGAAGAGGTGGCAACTACGAGAAGTGTCCCGCCGCGAACATTATTAGTTTGCTTACCAAATTGTACCATATAATTTATCATAAATAATAAAAATAATAAATTATTTAGTTTAATAAAACGACAACAATTTGTTTCATGACTAAAAGACATAATGGATTGATTCGAAGGTCCGGCAAGTTTGCATAATTGGCCGATATATGTTAAGAACATGTGATTTACGATTCATTTAGTTTTTCCAGCGCATCAAGTCGAAAACATTCCACGATTTCGGATGATGACGGATCATTCGATTTGGCAACACACAACATGTGGTCTTGTCATGCATCCACATGCCAAATATTTATCGAATTTTTCAAGGAATTTTCTTGTCGCCCAATCCATAATTGATTATTAAAATAATTTATATACTTTTAAAAAGTGTTCTTCGGAATCTTAATTATTTCATGTAATCTAATATATGCGTGTATAATATATATAGTTTTATATTGATATAGATAACGATGGGGTTGAGCACCTCGTGGTTGTTACATGGACTGAAAAAGATATGTGATAAGATTTATCAAATTTGGACGACTTTCTTTTCTGCATGCCCGAGACTCCCTCGGGAAGGTATATTCTCGAGACTAACTCGGGTAGACATACTCTTGAAGATCGCGCCAGAAGGGCGCACGCCCGAGATTACCTCGGGAGAGCAGGTCCTCGAGATCACCTTAGGAAGGCAAACGCCCAGGACCTTCCCGGGCCAAAGAACCCCGAGACCACCTCGGGGTAGCGGAGCCCAAGGAGCACTCGCCCTCAAGTAAAGGTCTCCTTTCTTCGAATCGGTGGATAATCATCACCAATTATTACGGGATAATCACGACCCATGATACGCGGTCATCAAAGTCTTAATCATCGCAACGGTCTAGATTTGATGGCTGCGACGACCGTTACAAAGATTATCTAGTAACCGACGATTGAGGAGACGTGGAGAAGAACGTAGGGACACGTGTGACTGTCGCCTCAGGTATAAAAGGTATTCTAACCCCCCAGATAAAGGGGTTACGCACATTCTAACTCGCACTTTTGTCCTTATTTTCTTCCATCTACCTAAGAGACTCAGGTACTGACTTGAGCGTCAGAGTGGGATCCGCCGGACAATCTCCAGCGTGTTCCCCTAACGCTCGTGTTAATCTCGCAGGGTGGGAGCTCTTCCTCGCTCGTCATCCTCTTCGTGGGTTGAACCTTGGTGACTGACCATCGACGTCGATTCCTTCCGGAACAAGTTTGACACCGTCTGTGGGAAACCATTAAATCACCAGAAGGAGCACCAGTGGCAGAGCTGGAGGGACGATCCATCGTTCTGACGAAAGAGGAGTTAGATCGCCTGGTGGCCAATGCTGTCATAGGGGCGCTCAACAACACCAAATCGAGCAGGCCGCCTCACGGCGAGTCGCTTCTGCGCAAGAGGAGATCCCCAGAATCTCCACTTCGCACCCCCAACCATGGAGATCTATCTCATCACTGGGGAGACACACCGAAGCAGTCCTGGTCCACCGTCGAGATTCTCTAGGAGATGTGAAGAAGGCCAACTCAGTAGCCTCCAGCGCACTGAGACAGGAGGACGGACCAGGGAGGAGAGAAGAACCTAAGGCCTCCTAGAAGGCACCCTCCACCCCTTTCTCATTGGTGATCGTAGAAGATCCCATGCCGAAGCAGTTTCGTGGGCCTGGGATTGCCGACTACGATGGGAAGATAGATCCTAAGGATAATGTCTGCAAGTTCATGAACACGGCACTCCTGCACCAGTACACTAATGGTGTAAAGTGCCGGGAGTTCTTGAACACCCTATCAGGTGCAGCCCAATGATGGTTTCAGAGGCTGTCTCAGGGTTCTATCAACTCCTTCATGGAGTTTAGAATTGCCTTCCTTCATCATTTCACCAGCAGCCATCGCTATCAGAAGACGACACTAAATTTATTCGCTCTCAAGCAGAAGCCAAAAGAACCACTAAAGGATTACATCCAGCGGTTCAACCGAGTGGCGCAGGATGTGCCAACGGCGACGTCGGAGATCCTTGTTAGTGCCTGCATCCAAGGGCTCTCGGAAGGGGATTTCTTTCGATCTTTGGTGAAGAAGCCAACCATTAGCTTTGATGATCTACTGGGGTGTTATGTCAAACACGTTAACGTGAAAGAAGTGCAACACGCTCGCGGCAAGGACCCAAGCGGGGTCCCTCCTGCAACCGTGGTCCAGTCAGAGAGGAAGGAACCTCCGATACCAGCCCGAGGGAAAGATCTTCGCTTGGGGAAAGACCAGTGGGCTGGTAGGCGAAAGCTGGTAGAGATAGTGGATACCGAGCAACCAGAGTCACTGATGAAGTATTGTGAATTCCATGGCAGTACGACGCACTCCACCGAGAAATGCCATGCCCTGAAGAGAAAACTAAGTGAGGATGCAGACCTTAAACCTCGGAGGAAGTGGAAAAAGACGGGGTATCGACGGAGGTACCCCCAGCGAAGCTTGTCTCCCCGACAACAGCCGTCGGCAAAGAACGAGACTCGACGTCGGTCTTGATCGCGGTCAAGAGGGAGAAGTCAGGAGGCTGCATCTCCCTCATTAGAAAGAGACCCCAAGACGGGCAAGACCCCTGCACGTGGCCCTCCTTCCGGACACGTGGGAGTGATCTTTGGAGGTCCTACTGGAGGGGACTCCAACCGTGCAAGGAAAGCTTATACTCGGCGATTGGAGAACTACGCCATCGGGACGTGTAGTAGTCAAAGTCGCGGCCCCATAATCTCCGTCAGCCCAGAGGACCTGGAGGACATAGAGGCCCCCCACAAGGACGCCCTAGTAATTCTCGCGCGTATCACAAATTATGAGGTCAAGCGTATTTTCGTGGATACAGGTAGTTCTGTGAACATCCTGTACAAGGCCACTCTGGATCAGATGAAGATTAACGAAGATGAATTGCTTCCGATTTCGACCTCTTCGGCTTCACCGGATACCGAGTACAGCCGATAGGGCAAATTACCCTATCATTGTCGTTAGGCAGTGACACTCTGGAGAGGACCAGGAGGACCCCCTTTCTAGTCGTGGATGCTCCATCATCCTACAACGCCATCCTGGGATGCCCGGCGCTTAGTATATTCCAGGCGGTGGTCTTGGTCTATCACCAGAAGATCAAATTTTCGGTAGGCAACCAAGTGGCTGAAGTCAAGAGAGACCAGTTGGTATCTCGGCGATGCTATAGCGGGGAAGTCAGATCAGAGTTCCGCAAGAACCCGAAGTCCTATGAATCCCTGCAAATTGATCTCGCCGACCTACGAGAGGATGAAAGACCTAAAGAAGAACGGAGGGAGGTCGGGAGCGAGGAGGTCCATATTCACCATCAACAGAGGGAGGGGGTTACGAGGATCGCCACCGACCTTGCACTGGAGCTGAGAAGCCATCTTATAGACTGCCTGCAGATCCAACGAGATGTCTTCGCCTAGGCCGCCGAAGAAATCAAAGGGGTCCCCCCAGCTTTAGCCATACATCACCTGTATGTCATCCCTGGAGCCCGACTGGTGAAGTAGAGGTGAAAGCACTTTGCACCAGAACAGGATAAGGCTATCAGAGATGAAGTCAACAAGCTGCCAAGGGTCGGGCACATAAGAGAAGTTCAATTCCCGGCCTGGTTAGCTAATGCAGTTCTTCTCCCTAAGCCAGGGGTAAATGACGGGTCTGTATTGATTTTTGTGATTTGAATAAAGTCTGCCTTAAGGATTGCTATCCCTTGCTTCGAATAGATTGGTTAGTAGACTCTATGGCCAGTTGCGATTTCATTTCGATGTTGGATGCTTATCAAGGATGCCATCAAGTTTGTCTCGCTCCCGAAGACCAGGAGAAGGTCAGTTTTGTGATAGCCAATAGCACGTACTGCTATAACGTCATGCCTTTCGGATTGCGCAACGCTGGAGCAATTTATCAACGGATGATGGACAAGGTCTTCAGGCATCAGATTGGGAGAAACATCGAAGTCTATGTAGACGATATCCTGATCAAGACTGACAAGGGAAAGGACATGATAGCTAACTTGGAAGAGACATTCGCCACCTTGAGGGCCAACAAACTAAAGTTAGACCCGGTCAAGTGCTTGTTCAGGGTGAAGAGCGGTCACTTCTTGGGATACATGGTGACAGAGAGGGGGATCGAGGCTAATTCAGAAAAAGTAAAGGTTATTATGGATATGTCATCCCCTCGCAACTTCAAGGAAGTGCAGCGGCTGAATGGTAGAATCACGGCTCTATCCAGGTTCATCTCCAAGTCTGCAAATAGGACCCTATCATTCTTCAAGATTTTGAGGAATGCAGCCAATTTCGATTGGGATGACCAGTGTGAGAGGGCACTCGCTGACCTGAAGGCCTATTTTGCCGAGCTCCCCATCCTCTACAAGCCAGTAGAGGGGGAGACCTTATTTGTCTACCTATTTGCGGTAGAGCAAGCGGTAGGCTCAGCACTCGTCCGAGAATAAGGCATGGTGCAATACACCATATACTTCTTCGGACATCTCCTGAAGGATGCCGAGACGCGATACACTATGATGGAGAAGTTGACCTATGCTCTGGTCTTGATGGCTCGGAGGTTAATGTTGATGCAGTCTGACCTGATTGTTGTTTTGGTGTTAAGACCGATTTAAGTTTGGTTGAGTGAGATCAGATAGTTAAGTTCGGATTAAGTCTTGGTGAGTAAAGCTGGGCAAAAGTCCTGATGAGTGAAGTTAGGCACGAAGTCCTGATGAGTGAAGTTAGGCACGAAGTCCTGGTGAGTGAAGCTGGGCAAAATTCCTAGTGAGTGAAGCTAGGTGAAGTAAATCCTGGTGAGTGAAGTCGGGTCCTAGCAAGGGAAGCTAGGTGAAAGAAATCCTAGTGAGTGAAGATAGGTAAAGTAAATCCTAGTGAGTGAAGCCGGGTCCTAACAAGGGAAGCTAGGTGAAGGAAATCCTAGTGAGTGAAGCTAGGTGAAGTAAATCCTGGTGAGTGCAGCTGGGCCCTAGTGAGTGAAGTTAGGTTGGACTAAATCCCGGTGAGTGAAGCTGGGCATGAAGTCTTAATCCGAGGGACTGAGCATTAAGTGTACTAGTCAGAGAAGGCAAGGGAGCCAGTTCTCTGGACTCAGGGTCAAAATGATTGGTTGGATCGGTCTGAAGTCCGATCAAGGAGTTGGCATGAACGTTGTCGATAGTAGATCGGTCATAAGACCGATCCAGGTTGACTGATCGGTCTGGTGACCGATCAGAAACATTCTGTGAGTAACAGAGAGTTATCTGATCGGTCAGGGTGATCGATCAGAATCAGGCTGGACCGATCAGGAGGGACCCTGATCGGTCAGCCACCTGGCTGATCGGTCAGTTGGACCGATCAGCCCTGCCTAATCGGTCAGGTTGACCGATCAGGTGATGTGATCCATTCCAGCGGGGTTTAAGTGATCGTTCTGGCGATCGATCCCCTGATCTCTGATCAGTCAATGAGACCGATCAGAACTTCACTGGATCGATCATAACGGAGTCTGATTGGTCAGGAGGGTATCTGATCAGTCAGGGTGACCGATCAGTGCCTCAGAACTTTAATTCAAACTAGTGCCAGATCTCTGATTTCCTTCTGATTTGGTTCTGATTTGCTTCACTAATAAACCTGTGAGTGTGCAGATGATACAGGGTCAAATGAAGGAGCAAGAAGAAGGGCTTAGGGTGACTTTTATCTGTGGTATTTTGTTTGGTATACACTTGCAGGTTTCAATGGCACTTGACGACCTGAAGCTTCAGTTGAGGAGGTAGGCTGAGACCTCAGTGGGTGACGACTGACCTGAAGCTTCAGCTGAAGAGGGCTTCTGTAACGACCCAGAAAATTCTCTTAATATTTCCTTAAAATATTAAGCATGTCTAGATAATTTTCCGAGGAATCTAGAAATATTAATGCGAACTTTGGCCTAGAAAATCCATGTTTTCTCATTTAAATTGAGAAAAAGGGCACTAATGGGCCTTATATGGGCTTTTTAGTACCAAAATTATTGGTGGATTTTAGGTGAAAATTAATATAAATATAAAGAGCTTTTAATGGGAAATATTAACATAATTATGGGGGAATTTTTAAGGGATTTTCGAAAATACTAGGGAAAATAAAATAAAATAAGTGGAAAAAAATTGTGCATCTACCAAGGATTGAACCTTGGACCTCTTGTACAACCATGTATGCTTTAACCAACTCACCTAGCAAGGGAATGTTATGAGGGAATGAAGTGGATATTGGTTAAGGCTTAGAAGAAGATGAAGGGTCATGGAGAGACTCTTCATTTGCCTCCTTGATGAGTTATAAAGAGGGGGGTTTGGGAGTTACTTCTTTCTTCCATCAATTGCATTTTCTTCCTCCTCCTCCCCTCATCCTAGCCGAAACCTCAAGGAGAGGTTCTCCCTTGGAAAAGCTCCACAAGAAGGTCTCATCACCAAGATCTAAGGATTTTTCAAGGATACAAAGGCAAGGGGGTTCAAGTGTCCAAAGAATTTGCAATCTTCTTCTCTCTTAAGGTTTAAAAATCAAGATCAACCAAGGTAAGACTCTCTCACCTGTGGTATAATAGTTCCTTATGTTTTAGCATGATTTATTGGTTGGTTTTTGAGGCTTGATGTTGAAAGAAACAAAACCAAGCACCCTAGAGACCCTATGGGTTTCGGCCACTATGTTTTAGGGTCCATGATGATGCTAAAAATCTTGATAATGTTGTTTAATGTGCTCTTATGATGTTTAGAGACTAAATATAATTTTTGAGAATTTTTGGGGTACCCTAGGATACCCTAGGGTTTCGGCCAACAACAAGACCCCATGGGTAGGGTTGGGTCTAAAACCTCAAGTATGTGGTTTATGTATTAACATGATATAAGGGAGATGGAGGGTGTTTATGTGAATGTTTCACATGGCCTAGAGACCCTATAGGTTTTGGCCAAGTACCCTAATAGGGTGGAAAGTTAGGACTTATTTCAAGTAAGGGCCCCAATGGCCCTATGGTAAGGTATGGTTGGTATTTAACAATGGATTTGGGGTTTTAATGGAATTTTTCCATACCCCCATGGCCTTGAAGTTTCGGCCAAGAGTAAGATTAGGGCTAAAGGATTAGGGTTGGCCTTAAGTATGGAATCAAAGGGTTCCTATGGCCTAGTATATATGTATGAGATGTTGTTTGGGAAGTTATGTGAAGTTTCATGGACCTAGGGTTCCTTGGGGACTTTCGGCCAAGGACATAACCTAGGGCTAGGGTTGGGTTAAACCTACCAAGATGCTTGTGTGTAGGTTACTAAGAGGTATGTTTAAGTAAGATGGAAGAATTTTTATGTTAACCAAACCATTAGTTTATATGTCATGAATTATATGATTAGGTCATAAATGTTTGAGACATGTGTCATGATCTATGAATGATATGTATGTGTGTCATGTTTTATGAATAATATGTATGTATGCCATGTCTTATGAATGATATGTAGGTATGCCATGTTTATGAATAAATTGTATGTATGTCATGCTTTATGAATGATGTGTACATATGCCATGTTTAAGAATGAAAATGATGAATGAAGTTAAAGTTCATGCCTTCAAGGCATAACGATGATGTTAAATATGATGAAAGTATGATGAATGAATGAATATGCTATGAATGATTATGAATGAAGAAGCATGTGAAAGCATTTTATTTTATTTTATGGGCTTGTACCGGACCTAAGTAAGGTCCACGGTTCTGGACTACCGATGAAGCTGTCCACGGTTCGGGACTACCGATGAAGTTGTCCTTACGGTTCGGGACTACCGATGAAGCTGTCCTTACCCTAGTAGGTCGAGATTAGCTACCTCGTATTTACTTAGGGATGCGCGCATATGATGAATGAATGTGGTACAAGCCAGGGCCCAATGAATGTTATGATTATGTTAAAGTATTTAAAAACATGTTTTAAAGATTAAGCATCCTTATGTATATATGCATAATTGCCACATGCATCCATCCATGCTATGCATTATATCTATGATAAGAATAGTATGCAAAGTAAGTTTATGCAAGGTATGTTTATGCAAATGATTTATTGATGTTCATGCTAGTAGGATGCCATGATTTAACTATGTTTATGCTAAGTTAAGATGCCATGATATTCTTTATGTTCATGCTAGTTTAAGATGCCATGATTTTATTGATGTTCATGCTAGTTTAGGATGCCATGATTTAATTATGTTTATGTTAGGTTAAGATGCCATGATGTTCCTTATGTTCATGCTAGTTAAGATGTCATGATTTTATTGATGTTTATGCTAAGTTAGAATGCCATGATTTTATTTATGTTCATGCTAGTTTAGGATGTCATGATTTAATTATGTTTATGCTAAGTTAGAATGCTATGATTTTAATTATGTTCATGCTAGTTTAGGATGTCATGATTTAATTATATTTATGCTAAGTTAGAATGCTATGATTTTAATTATGTTCATGCTAGTTTAGGATGTCATGATTTTATTTATGTCCATACTAATTTATGATGCCATGATTTAATTATGTTATGCTAAGTTAGGATGTCATGATTTTATTTATGCCCATGCTAATTTTTGAAGCCATGATTTAATTAGGTTTGTGCTAAGTTAGGACGCCATGATTTCATTTAGGTTCATGCTAAGAATGTTTGTGAGGTCATGTTTATTATGTTATGTCTATGCCAAGTATTATGCCATGCTATGAATGTTTACGATGTTTATGTCTATGCCAAGTATTATGCCATGCCATGAATGTTTTTTTTTATGGTTATGTTTATGTCATGCTACGAATGTGATTAAGCTATGTCCATGACATGTCGAATGTATGCTAAGTGATGATAAGGCTTATGTTCTAAGTAAAGCACTAAGTATGTTAATATTTCATATGCTCATGATTAAGTGATGAATGGTTTTAGTGAGTAGGAAAGAGTCTTACTAAGCATGTGTGCTTATAGTCTTATTTCCTTATACCGCAGATCACGCAAGGGGACAGTAAGGAAGCAGCAGGAGGGCATCAAAGCATGTGTGTGATAGTGACTTGGCCAAGAAACAATATGTTTGCTCGTTTTATGATAGAACTTTACCTTTACTATTATGTGCTTGAATGTGACTCTATGACATGATGCTAAGTATGACATGATGCTAAGAATGACATGATAAGATGCTAAGTATAACGTTAATATGCCAAGTTCCCATGTTATGATGTTAGGAATGGTAGTAAGTGCATATAGGTGTAAGTTAAAGGTTTCCGCTGCATTATGATGTCTACATGCTTTAAGTATGTTAACGTAACGCCGCTTTATGAAAAAAAAAACGGACGTTACAGCTTCAGTGAACTGAGAGTTCAGAAGAGGTCAGTGGGTGACGCCTGTAGGTGTGCAGAAGGAAGATTAAGAAGAGGTTGGCGAAGCGAAGAAGAGGGAGACGCAATAGATAACTGTGAGCAGAGCAAAGGGGTTGTTGCTGTTAAGTTGGGTTCTCTGCATTTCTTTTTCGTTATTGATCTTTCTATGCTTGTGCTTAAGGCAACATCTGTTCTATAAGTTTTTTCTCGAGTCTTCTGTGCTTAACTTGTTATTCATTTGAGACTGTCTGTGTAGAGGTTACTCCACCGAAAAGGAGAATTTCTTAGCCGGATTCACTCCGGGGCTTGATCTGTCGACGATCAAGGGATCACCCACCTCACGGGCACGCCAAGGAGTAGGGGCAAGTTATCCCCGAACCTTATAAATCCTAATGTTCATTTCTGTTGTGTATTCTTTCTGTTTGTTCTGTTTTTCTGCTGCTAACCTGAATGCAGAAAGAAAAGATCGAAGCCAGAGTTTTTGGTGGCTGGTTATTCACACCCCCCTCTCTAGCCATCCCAGATCCAATAGTTAAGACCGTACATCCTAGCACATCCTATCGTGGTTCTCACCAACAGCCCGCTCGCATAGGTCCTCACCAATCCCAAAGCTTCACGTCGGTTGATCAAATGAACGATAGAGTTAAGCGAACACGGTATTGAGTACCAGCCTCGTACCGCTATCAAGGCACAAGCCCTCTCAGATTTCATATTGGAGACTGTCCCATAGCCCGAGGCCGAAGGAGTCTGGAAGATCTATGTAGACGGGTCTTCCAACAGCCAGCACAGCGGAGTTGGTGTGTTAATGGTCTCTCCTCGGGGGGACACGTTACATTTATCCATCCGACTCCACTTTAAAGCCACCAACAATGAAGCTGAATACAAGACGATCCTAGCGGGTCTGCAAGCAGCCAAGCATATGGGGGTTACTCGAGTCATGGTACACTCGGACTCCCAGCTCGTGGCACAGCAAATAAAGGGCGACTTTGAAGTCAGGTGTGAGCACCTGTAGAAGTATGTAGCCCTCTATGAGCAGCTGAAAGCCTCCTTTACGGAGGTTATCTTGCAGAAGATCTCTAGGGCAGACAATGTTAAGGCCAACGAACTAGCCAAACTGGCTAGTTCCATTTTGACCTGGCAGCTAGATAAGTCTAGTGCCCTGGAAGAGACGGTAGCACAGATTGGAGAGGAGGAAGAAGGTGACCAAGAGCTGTAAAACCCTACTACCTCCACGGTGAGTAGACTTGGCTCGGATGCTCTGGATATCCGACCAAGAGCTATAAAACCCTCCTACCTCCATGGTGAGTAGGCTTGGCTTGGGTTCTCTGGATGCCCCACCAAGAGCTATAAAACCCTACTACCTCCGGGGTGAATAGGCTTGGTCCGGGTGTTGCGGATGCCCGACCAAGAATTGTAAAACCCTACTACCTCCGGGGTGAGTAGGCTTAGTCCAGGTGCTACGGATGCCCGACCAAGAGCTGTAAAACCTTACTATCTCCGCGGTGATTAGGCTTGGCTTGGGTGCTCCGGATGCCCCACCAAGAGCTATAAAACCCTACTACCTCCGGGGTGAGTAGGCTTGGTCCGGGTGCTGCGGATACCCGACCAAGAGCTGTAAAACCCTACTACCTCCACGGTGAGTATGCTTGGCTCGGGTGCTCTGGATGCCCAACCAAGAGCTGTAAAACCCTACTACCTCCGCGGTGAGTAGGCTTGGTCCGGGTGCTGCGGATGCCCGACCAGAAGCTGTAAAATCCTACTACCTTGCAGTGTTGCGGATACCCGAGGTAAGTAAGCTTGGTCGGGGTGCGGCGGACACCCGACCAGGAGCGACGCAAGCCCTACGACCTCTAACCATGAACTGAAAGAGGCATGGGGGATGCAGTGGAAGAAAGTTAACACATAACAGAATAGATATGAAACAACGTCATAGACATGGGAGGCAAACATGATGTTTAATCATCGCTCGAAGCACTTACATGATAGAGGTAACAAGTTTCCTTTTATTTCGGAGGGGAACATATTGACAATAACGTCTCAAGTACAAAGGATAGGTATACATAGGGTAGGCAATCAGTGGACCCAGTAGAGGAGACCACTCCTTTGCTCGGGCTCCCCTATATTGCCTTATCACCTCAGTCTGGCTATCTCCGGGGGGCGGGTGAGCTGAGGCCACCTTCATTATGGTTGTGACCTTTGAATCTTCGCCCGGGGCCTCCCCCGGGGTTGGGGTCCCTTGCTCCTTGAGCTGAAGTGTTGCTCGTCAACGCCCTTGCTCCTTGAGTCGAGCAAAAACACCAGTCTTTCAATTTCCTTGCTCCTCATGGCAAAGACACATAATACATAAGGAGAAAAGAAGAAAAGGAACCCAAGACAATGAGGCAAAAAAGGTTTTTCATTATACTCAAGGTAGTTACATGTTCGGCGCATAAGGAAGAATGAAAAAGCTACTGAGGATAGGAGACAAAGGAATAACGAGGCCCAAGTCTGGGGAGAGCCTTATATTTCCTGCTCTTCAGGCGAGAGCTCATCCCAAACCTGGCCGACGTTCAAGGCACTCAGATCTGCGTCTGGTTTCAGTAGTTGGGCCTTTTTCAATTAGCTGATGGCACCATTGAAGCCCTATTTTTGGCGCTTCAATACCTGCCCAGCCAAAAGGTCGCCGAACTCATCAGACTACAAAAATTTGACTTTGAACTCCATCTCGACCTTGGACAGTTGGGCTGCTTGGTCAATCTTTTGCTTCTGTAGCTCAGCCTCAACCTCCTTCTTGGCAGCTTTCAACTCTGCCACCTCCCAGGATAGGCGATCATGAGCTCCCAGTGTTTCCTGGAGTTTTTGGGAGGTGGCCGAAGCCATGGCCTGGGCTCGAGTGACGTCCACCTAGAGGTCGGAGGCATAGGCGGTCGCTAGCTCTATGCCATATTCTTTGAGAGCTAGTTGGCACTCATGTTCTTTATTCTGATCCTCCAAAGCCTTCTTTGAGGACTCCAGGAGCTGGACGCTGTCAGACAACTCCTTCGTCTGGGTCTGGAGTTGCTCCCACTCCTGGGACAGCTTCTGCAGGTTCTCAGAGAGGGCCTAATTCTTCTCGGACCAAACGTGCTCTCGGAGACGGTAATGTTGGGTCAATCTATGGTCCGGAGTGACCATGTGTTTTGATGTTTGGGCAAAGAGTTTAAGTTAGGCTTACTCTTGTTATTTGATATGTGTGATTGAGTTTGCAGGACTTGGAGAGTCACACATGGAGGACTGATCCGAGGGACGAGAGCCGAGGGAAGAGAACTCCAAGGGCAAGCTGGGAAGTGGACTTCAAAGGGCACATGTGAAGGGTGGCATGGAGGCAAGCCAAGGGAAGGCTTGTGTGTGTAGGACCGATGCACGTGAGAGGGGGGAGGGTGAATCACGTGACTTTTAAAACTTTCGTTTTAAAATCAAAGTCGATAGAAAATCGTATGATGCTTTGAAAAACGTGCGCGGCGGAAGAATTAAAACGAAACACGAAAGCGAAAAACAATAGAAAATAAGCGATGAGTTTTACTTCGTTCGGAGCCTTCGACGACTCCTACTCAAAGGCCCATGCACCTTGAACCTTTCCTGTGGGCAATCCACTAAAATTCTCTACCGGTAAACTCCTGGTAGAGCAATTCGAATACAAGATTAGGCGGAAGTGTAACAACCCTACACTTCCCCCTTAAATAATTTCAGTGTAGACAGAACAAATAAAAATGTGTTACCCAACACTTAAGATTATTTGAAGCAGCTTGGGTGTTGGGAGCGATCTTCCGGCAGCAGTCGGATAGCGTCGAGTCAAAGCACAAATCGCAGCAGAGGAACATGGAATCTAAAGAGCGCCAAAGCTTGAACCAGACTTAAAAAAAATATATGTCTTTAAAGGGCTCGCTTGCTTCTTTTTATAGTATCTCGAGCTGCCAATATTCAATCCGATGCATGATCTTCTCAGCCCAAACTTTATCCATCAGCAAGCTATTCTTAAATAATTTAAAAATAGCTAATTAAATTAAGATAAGAATGCATTTAAAGTTAATTAAAAATGCTCCACATTAAATTAATATAAGAATGCTCCATTTTAAATTAAGATAAGAATGCTCCACTTAAATTGAAAAAATAATTTAAATAAAGTTAGCAAGCTATTCTTTGGAATAATCCAAAGAAGATAACGTTTCTATCCTTTGCTCCACTTAAATAAAAAAATAATTTAAAAAAAGTTAGCAAACTATTTTTTAGAATAATTCAAAGAAGATAACGTTTCTATCCTTTGCTCCACTTAAATTAAAAAAAATAATTTAAAGTTTAAACTCTCGTACAGAATAACATTTTATCATTAATAGGAGTAATTTTATTCTCAAATAAAATAAGAAATACGAATAATTTAAATGAGAGTTTATCCTCCACCGAGGATTTAGATGAGGAATAATTTATAATTTTATTTTCAAATAAAATAGGAAATACGAATAATTTAAATGAGAGTTTATCCTCTACCGAGGCTTTAGATGAGGAATAATTTTGTAAAATTTACCTACAAAATCTAATTAGTTCACATATCAAATAAAACCTGTAAAATAAAGTTAATGCAATGGACTAAGATAAGAATGCTTTTAGAGTTAATTAGACCCCGTCCAAACCTGGATAAGGATCTAACCAGGACTCAACCGAGGTCACCAAAATGGGCCTAAGTTGGACCGCGCCTACAGTCCTAAAATAGGACCCGTCCTCACTGGTTTGCTCCTCCAGTGACTTACCTTACTTACCGCGTGCAACTCTACTCAACTTCTTAACCCACCAGGTCTTCCCTCCAGGGCTCAACCACCCTGGTCGTTTTGCCAAGTTTCAACCAACTTGGGCATCAGCCAGTTGTCAGGCCTCGCGAACCCAACTGGACTTCCCACCAGGACTCAACCACCCTGGACTTCAGCCTGGTGTCAAGTCCTAAGTCTTTCAACCCTGCACACTTAGTAAAGAGGTCAAAACCAAAAGCAAGCCTAACTTTAACCTATTTGTCATTCATCAAAACTTAAGTTTAACTATTAGTGCAAATTGCACCAACAGTGTGCGCATCCGAGGGACGATAGCCGGTGGAAGAGGACTTCAAGGGGCAAGCCGAGGGAGTATACTTGAAGGCATACGTGAAGGAGGGTCTTTGGAGTGAGGGGGAGTGATATTGTATGCTGGGCAGTTGACTGGGGATTGATTAGTCGACTGCCAGCAAGATCTCGAACTCACAGAAGGTAGTCGACCCCGGACCAGTCAACTGCTCCTGGTAGCAACCAAAATTCGAACGTTAGGCTTGTAATGGTCGAATTTGGGTGGGGATAGTCGATTGCCCTTGGGGCAGTCGACTGGCAGTGACTTTACAGCCAAGAGTTCTATTTAAAGGGACTCGGGTTTGGCTGGGGTTCTTGACGAATTTGGCTTTGGGTAAGAGCCAAATAGTAGTCTAAGTGCTCAGATATTGTCGAGGTGTTGTGGCGAGGTTTCTCCACCCACAAGGAGTGATAAAGGCTAGCCGGAGGGTATCCGGGGAGTGATCCACCGAAGGATTCTTGGATTAGTCACCTTTAGGGGTGGATACCAAGTAAACTCTTCTTGTTAGCATTGAGTTTCTTATTGTTCATTGTATATTTGTATTGTGCTAACCCTTTTGTAGAGAAAGAATCAAAAATTGCTATTCACCCCCTCTAGCAACCGACATCGATCTAGCATGTAACCATGCAGAGTCTCCTCAGAGGTCAGTAGAGTGTCAAGGCAGTGCTCGACCTTCATCCTTAGGGACATACTAACCTCCAACTGTAGGAAGTCTACCTCGCGGGCACGACCGATCTCCGCCTCTAACTCTGCCACCCACTGGAGGAGGTCTTCAGTAACCCCTCAGGAGCACAATAGGCGGCTCATAGCAGCACAGTTGGAGGCGACCTGCAATACAGAAAAAGGACAATTAAAACAAAATAACAAAACAAAGGGGAAAAGTTAAAGTGCAATTATCGTCAAGAGAGACTGGTGTAGCATGCCCAGATACCGGGCTGACCCGGATGACCTCCTCAGCTGAGCAGGAGGCGGAAGAAGCTCCTCAGCGGGCCGAATTGACGAGCCGAGAGCATTCCGGGGGTCAGGGACGTCCTCCTCCGAGCTGGACGCTATCTGCGGACCGTGACTATTAGAGGGGGCTCCCTTTATTTGGATGGATTGGGAACCCTTTGTCGCTGCTTTCTTCGCCACTGAGGCTTTCCGGTGGGAGCTAAGCACATCGAGTGACACCTCCTTGCCTCGCGGAGCAGATGGATGGTCAGTTGGAGCGACTGGGTCGCAGACGACAAGATCGGTGGTTGTCTCAGCGGGGGAAGAGGGCTCGTTCCGAATCCTCTGAGACAGAGGCATTGTGTCCTCTTCATCAATGGAAGGCGGAAGCTCTGAGGATAGGCCCTTCTTCAACCTTTTCAAGGAGCGTGGCTTCGGGACCAGTCATTTCTGCCGCTTCTTCTCGGTGGCCAGGGGCACCTATTGCTCAGCAGGGGCGTAGGCGCAGCCTCCCCTTCTCCTGTCTTGACGGGGGAGGGAGGCGAATCCCCTTTAGGGTCGATAGGCAGTTCGGACACCCTAGACTCCTTGGAGGGCTCTGGAACTTCCTGGTCCTCGGACCGTTCGGTCGTGTCCTCGCAGCCCTCGGCCGAGATGCCCACCAGGGCGGAAGGAACTGAAGCGAGAACTAGGGTCTGCTCGTTAGTTTGCTCCCACTTCAGGAGCCGGTTGATAGCTCGGGAGAGCATGATGTCGTCTGCAAAATAGAGACAAAAATATATCAGTTAGAATTAACAAGGATACTTATAAGACCAAAAGGAACTTACGGAGATTTGAACTAAGGCTCGTGACTTTCGGGCTGAGGTCGGCCTGATAAAGAAGTTCCTCGCATTACACTAGCTGAAGGCTATGGAACTTCATCCCGGCCAGGATACCCCTAGCCCTCTGGTATCTTGTCTCCTTCTGGAAGTCACCAGGGTCCAGGATGGGCGACAGGCTTGCCGTCCAGCAGATAGGGCTGAAGGGACGCTCCGAGAGTCGGATGAATAAAAAATGTTCCTTCCATCCCTTATAGGAGGAAGGAAGACTCCCTAAGAACTTATGACCGATGCGGGCTGTAAAGCTAAACGCCCCTCGCGAGCCAACTGGAACGAAGAAAAAAATAGAAAAATTGGGAGGTCAAAGGGATGTCCAAAAGTTTGAAGAGGACAAATGTCTCGCCCATCTGGGCAAAGACATTTGGAGCCAGTTGGTGAAGGGGGATCTCGAAATAGGTGGCGACACTCATGAAAAAGGGAGGAATTGGGAAACGAAGTCCGAATTCTACCTGCCCCAAGAAGAAGGTGAAAAATCCACAGGAGACTCTACTGGTGATTAACCTAAGGCCAGAACTCTCACCTCTCAGTCCTCTGGGATATCATACCTCTGGCAGGCGGCCTGGAGGGACTCTAGTTTAACACTAGAGGAGATGATATTATACCACTCCGGGTGATAGATTGGCTCCTCTGAGAAATCTTCGCCCTCGCCGTGGGTCTTCTTCTTCTTCTCTACTGGACCCATGGGGGTGAAGTAAAAGAGAAAACAAAAGGAGACTTACACTTGGGGGGATGTGGTAGCGAGGCGAACAACAGGTGAACGAAGATGTTTGAAAACAGATAAGGCAAGAAAGCAGAAGGGTATCGTTGCACCCGTTTTTATAGGGAGAAGTCGCCCGCCTGTGAGCAATAAGGAGGCAGCACATCAATGGGGCTGATGGGGCATCCCGAGGCGCCACCATCCTTTACGGTCGTCGCTTCGTATGACCCCACGACGCGTATCAGCGAGAGATCGCTGCACAGAGAATGATGGAGCACGTGGCGAGGTAACATTCATCAGACGACCTTGTCGTCATCAAGAGACCCCATGCACTTTTAAAGGGTCATGGACAACTGTCAGGGCGTTGTCTCAAAACTCGTAGAGATGTGGGACGGATTCGAGAAGCTGCTTGGGGTTCAGGGATGCATGGGTTGATTATACGTGGATTGAAGAAGCTATATGACAAGATTTAGCAAGTCTGGACGACTCTCTTTTCCAGACGCCCGAGACCCCCTCTGGAAGGTGGATTCTCGAGACCAATTCGGGTAGACATACTCTTGAAGATCGCGCCAGAAGGACACACACCCGAGATCACCTCGGGAAGGCGAACGCCCGGGACCCTCCCGGGCCAAAGGACCTCGAGACCACCTCAGGGTAGCAGAGCCCAAGGAGCACTCGGCCTCAAGTAACGGTCCCCTTTCTTCGGATCGGTGGATAATCATCACCAATTATTACGGGATAATCACGACCCATGATACGCGGCCATCAAAGCCTTAATCATCGCAATGGTCTAGATTTGATGGTTGCGAAGACCGTTACAAAGATTATCTAGTAATCGACGATTGAGGAGACGTGGAGAAGAACGTGGGGACATGTGTGACTACCGCTTCAGGTATAAAAGGTACTCCAACCCTCCAGATAAAGGGGTTACACATATTTTAACTCGCACTTTTGTCCTTATTTTCTTCCATCTACTTAAGAGACTCAGACACTGACTTGAGCGTCGGAGTGGGCTCCGTCGGACAATCTCCGGCATGTTCCTCTAATGCTCGTGTTAATCTCGTAGGGTGGGAGTTCTTCCTCTCTCATCATCTTCTTCGTGAGCTGAACCCTAGTGATTGATCATCGACGTCGATTCGTTCCGGAAGTCGATTCGTTCCGGAAGAGATAATGTGATGTATCTACGATATGATCTGTGTGGATACATATGTTTTAATTATGAATTAAAAGAGTTGTATTGTTGATGTTAATTAATATATAATTAGAAAACTTTTATTACTGTCCAAAAATTTAGCAAAAACTTACCGATTGGCAAACAGGATTTCCAAATAAAAAAGATAAAAATAAAAAAAGCGTCCTTTATTTTTGAACCTTCTTTCATATTTTAATTAAAATCGTTCAGTACCACTGTTTGTGTCGATGTTATTATATTATGTCACACCTATTAAATTTTAAACCGATTAATTATATGAATATTTTTGAAATCGTAACTATTGTAATGTACATATTATTGAACACATATCCACCTGAACCTTTAGAGATTAAATTTGAAATCTACATGTGAAAAAATCAAAATCAAAATTGATTTTCCAAAACTGATCCAACAATATACTTAGTACAATTGTGTTATTTTTTATTATTTAGGTATTTAACTTTTGAATCGATTAATTTCTCATTTACAGGAAGTATTGAGAAATACAAGATTAAATAAAAAAATAAATCGACAACCATGGATTACTTCCATAGTTGAATAAGAAAAATAGGAAAACTTTAAGCCAAGGGCACAAAATCAGGATTTTTTTTAACAATTATTTTAAAGAGTCAGAGAAAATAAACTTTAAAGGTGAAATAAAAAAAATAATCAATTAGGTAAATTTTAAATTGTCCCCAAGATTTGTTTTTTTTTAAATACCCTTAAAAATTGTGTTAATATTAGAATATCTCTTAAATTTTCGGTTTAAAAAAATATATATATAGAGCTTGAGAGCTTGGCGAAGCCATTCCTCCCCTGTTCTTCCTCCCATGGCTCCTTCCCTCCCCCTCCGCCACTCGCCGGAGGCGTCGTCGCCGCTTCTCGCATCCCCCGGCGGGTGCTCGGACCACCGCTCGCCCCGCGGCGGGGCCTCCACGCCCTCCTCGTATCGTCAGCCCTCGCATTGCTCGCGGTAGTGCTGGTGCTAGGCGGCGGCGCCGGAGGTCGTCACGAGACGATCACAACGCTCCGCCCCGGAAGCGGCGGCGCCGCGGTTTCCCGAGGCAGGGAGGCCGGCGTCTCCGAGAAGTCGTCGGGCGGCCGGCTCTCCGCCGAGGGCGGCGGCGGAGGAGATGACTCCTTCCAGTGGACCAACGACACGCTGCGGTGGCAGCGCACCGGCTTCCATTTCCAGCCCCTCAATAATTGGATGAATGGTTGATTTTTTACTAATTAACGAAAAAAATAAATTAATGACCTTCCTTTTCCAAAATTAATTAATTTAGCAATTCTTTACGTCCTAATTAAATCTTTCTCATTGCTTTTTCATGTGCACGATTTCGCTCGATCGTCGAATGATATCGTCAGATCCAAATGGTATGAATGTCTGAGAATTTCAAAATAGTCAAAATATTTTCGGCTATTTTTTTTTGTTAATTTTAATTCGCTTGAACGGTACAATTAAAATATATTTTTTTACTTAATTTTGTGTTTGTAGCGCCGTTATATTACAAGGGATGGTACCACTTGTTCTACCAATACAACCCCAGCGGCGCGGTATGGGGCAACATCACGTGGGGCCACGCAGTGTCACGTGACCTGGTCCGGTGGCTCCACCTCCCCGTCGCTCTGTTCCCCGACCGGTGGTACGACGCCCATGGCGCCTGGTCCGGCTCCGCCACCGTCCTTCCCTACTCCGGCATCCCCATAATTTTGTACACTGGCTCCACCAACTCATCCGCCCAGGTCCAGAACCTCGCCGTCCCCGCCCGCCCTTCCGATCCCCTGCTCCGGCGCTGGTCCAAGGCCGCCGCCAATCCGGTCATCCTCCCTCCGGCCGGCGTTGGTCTGAAGGACTTCCGAGACCCCACCACCGCCTGGCCCGCCGCCGACGGGGGCTCCTGGATGATCGCCATCGGCACCAAGGACGACTCGGCCTCCGCCCACGCCGGCGTCGCGCTCGTCTACCGCACCGTCGACTTCGTGAAGTACGAGTTGGTCCCCGGAGAGCTGCATCGGGTCGTGGGGACGGGGATGTGGGAGTGCGTCGACTTCTACCCGGTGTCGGAGGGGGCGAAGCACGTGCTGAAGGCGAGCTTGGACGACGACCGGCGGGATTACTACGCGATCGGGAGCTACGACGAGGGCAGGAACGAGTGGGTCCCGGATGACGCGGCGGCCGACGTGGGGGTGGGGCTGAGGTACGACTGGGGGAACTTCTACGCGTCGAAGTCGTTCTACGACGCGGCGAAGCGGCGGCGGGTGCTGTGGGGGTGGGTCGGCGAGGCCGACAGCGAGGCCGCCGACGTCCGCAAGGGCTGGGCGTCGCTCCAGGTGCCGAAGAATTTTCAATCCGCACCCCGTAATTTTCTTTAATTTTTAAAAACACCTACATCGTTAATTATGAACAGGGCATCCCTCGAACGGTAGAATTGGACGCAAAAACGGGAAGAAATCTGGTGCAGTGGCCGGTGGAGGAGGTGGAGAGTTTGAGGATGAGCAGCCAAAAATTCGAGAACATCAAATTGCTTCCTGGATCCTTAATCCCCCTCGACGTTGGCCCGGCCACTCAGGTGGACATGGAGGGTGAGTTCGAGATAGACGAGGCGGCAATAGCATCGCTGATGACGGCGACGGCGATAAACGACAGCACGGGTTACAATTGCAGCACGGGCGGCGGCGCTGCGGCGAGAGGCGCCGTCGGGCCGTTCGGCCTTGCGGTGTTGGCCGACGAGGCAATGCTGGAGAAGACGGCCGTATACTTCTACGTCGCGAGAGCTGCTAACGGCCAACTCGCCACGCACTTCTGCCACGACGAGTCAAGGTTCGAATATTATATTTCAGAAATTCGAGGGGGGAAATTTATATTTGTAAATATTTATTTTATATTTGAAATTTATAAATTGATTAATGTAGGTCATCGAGGGCGAACGATATTGTGAAGAGGGTGGTCGGCAGCGAAGTTTCTGTGATTCCCGGTGAGACATTGTCCGTCAGAATATTGGTAAGCATCTTTTCTATTTTTTGGAAATTTACAATTTATTTATTTTGAGCCATTTTATAAATTCATTAATATAATTATCATAAATTTATACCAAAACTTATTTATGCAATTATATTTGATTATTTTGGCAGGTGGATCATTCGATAGTGGAAAGTTTTGCTCAGGGAGGAAGAGCATGCATCACTTCTCGTGTATATCCAACAAAGGCAATTTACGACGCTGCAAAAGTCTTCCTCTTCAACAATGCCAAAGATGCAACAGTCGCTGTCAAATCTCTCACTGTTTGGCAAATGAATTCGACTTCGAATCATCTCTATGACATTTAGGATCACCTTTCTCCTCGTCATTCCATGTAATTAATTATTATTTTAAAAATAATTGTGATGGGTTGCATAGCATGTGACGAGCACGTGGATTAAAAAAGTTACGTGATAAAACGTGACGAGTCTGAACGACTTCTCTGTTAGAGCTCTTGGGATAATCTCGGGAAGAGAGCCTCCAGAGTCCTCTCGGGAGACACGCCCTGGAGGATAAGATCAGATCCCCCTCTCAGGATCACCTCGGGAAGCTGAGTCTCGAGATCGCCTCCGGGAAGTAGAGTGTCCGTGATCGCCCGGGCTAGAAGACCTTGAGACCACCTCGGGGAAGCAGAGCCCGAGTAACATTCGACCTCAAATAACGATTCCCTCCTATTTTCTCGGATCTATGGATAAGCATCCTCATTAAAGTGGAGTCATCATGACCCTTAAATGTCACAACGGGTCGAAACACATAATGACAACGTGAATCGTTTCAAAAGCTATCCAGTAACTGCCGAAGGGGGGGACGTGGCACAGGTCATGGGGACACGCCAAGGCAGCCGCCGCGGGTATAAAAGGTAGTCCAACCCCTTTGGTGGTTATGCACTCTTTGCGACTCATACATTTTTCCTGCTTACTATTTCTTCTCCATTGAGGCACTGACTTGAGCGTCGGAGTGGGCTTCGTCGGACAACCTCTGGCGTGTTTCTCTAACGCTCGTGTTGATTTCGCAGGGTGCAGAATAACTCCCCTCCTGTCAGCATCCACGTGGGTTGAACCTCGGTGACTGGCCATCGACGTCGATTCCTTCCGGAACAAATTTGGCGTCGTCTGTGTGAAACCAGCAAAGCACCTGAAGGAAGATCCATCGCAAGGTCAACCGACGAACCCGAAGGCCCCTGGCTTGCAACAGGCAGGGGGTGCAGCAGTAGCCTCTGCCCTTCCGGGCGAGGCAGGCCCACAAGACGATTCAGCGATCTCCTCCGAGGACTCGGTAGGCGCAGGGGGTACCTCAGGAGCAGTCGGGGGAGGAGTCAGCGCCTCCCGGTTGGTCTCCTCCCACTTAATAAGTCAGGGCATCACCCTGGCGAACATGACTTCCTCTGCAATAGTCAGACAAGAAAACATCAATTAGAACTAACGGGCATTGATGGAAAAGACGAATATACCAAGGCTGGGGCTAATTCAAGTCACTTTGGGGCTAAGGCCCGCCCGATACATGAGCTCCTCACTCTGCACCAGTCCAGGGCCACTAAACTCCATGCTGGAAAGTACGTTTCTGGCGTGCTGGTACACAGGACTTTGGAGAAACTCCCTTAAAGAAGGAGGAGTTGGTAAAGTCTCTATCTAACGAAGAGAACTGAAGGATAACATGGGCAGTCGGATGAAGAAAAACTTCTCCTTCCACCCTTTGTACGAAGAAGGGAACCCTCCTAAGAACCTATGACCCAAACGCGTCAAAAAGCTAAAGACCCCTCTAGAACCGATCGGAACAAAGAAAGAATGAAAGAGACGATGGGTCAGGGGAAGGTCAAAGAACTTGAAGATGATGTACGCCCCTCCCATCTGAGCAAAGACATTGGGAGCCATCTGGTGAAGGGAGATATCGAAGTAGGAGGTTATATTCATGAAGAAAGGGGGAAGGGGGGAAACGGAGCCCTGACTTTACCTGCCCCAAAAAGAACATCGAAAAGCCTGCAGGAGGCTCTACTGGCGTCTGGTCTACCCGGGAGATAACCACCGCCATCTCAGCCGGAATACCGTAGGCCTCAATGGCCTCCTGCAGAGCCTTCGGTCTCACTCTCGATGAGGCCGACTCGTACCACTTCGCCCGGTAACCCTCCATGATTCCTAAGGGAAAAGATAAGGAGGAGGCGAACTACTTACGTTCGAAAGAGTCATTTGAGAAGAAAAGGGAGACGAGGTGCACCCTGTTAGTGAGAGCCCTAGAGCCAATCATATGATGATTACTTTTTGGACTCATTGTATCATATTCTTGTATATATATTTCTTATATATAAAGGCATTTCTTATGGTTATTGTACTTATGTGTATTGGTGTCAAATAACTTAGTATAATAACGTCCTTGAGTAGAAGGTTCTTATCTATATCAATCGATTAGTTGAATCGATAGTGAGATGATATAGAGAACACTACTCTTAATTATTCCTAGTCAAGTATTAACATTCAAGGACAATGTTAATGCATAGAGACTAGCATGTAGGTCAACATGATGACTTGATCTCACAAGTCATGGATATGAGATATCAAGTTGACCCATGGGTATACATTAGAGAATGTATACTGAATGACCCGCCATGAGAAAGTATCATGGATCGTTATATGAGTGTCATATACTTTCTCATGTGACTATTAGTATGACTATAGTCCTAGACCTGAAGTTACCATAGTTCCCTACATAAGGAGTTACGTACTTTGGCTTCGTCAAACGTCACCCGTAACTGGGTGGACTATAAAGGCGATTACTGGGTTTGTAACAAATTATGCGGAGGGATGTGAGTAACGTAGATGGGATCTATCTCTCCGATATGACGGGAGTGATATCTTCGTTCTTGATAGAGTAAGACCACTAAGTACATGGTCATGCCCAAATAAGGCAATATTAGATATTGAGCTTATTTGATTATAGTGAGTCTACTTGGAGATCAAGACATATAGATTGATTTGAGGATGACACGGTCTATGCCTCATGAAAGATCAATCTAGATATCGAGAATAGAAGGACGTTGTCACATATGTGATGGTCACAATTATTAGTCACAATGGTGATGTTGAATCTCGACATTCTTGTAACTTGGGTAGCAATGATGTGTTGCTAGATACCTCTCATTGCTTATGTCCTTAAATAGGTTTAAGGGCATTGCCAACGTTACAAGAACCTATAGGGTCACACACATAGAGCAATAGATGGAGAATAAGTCCATATGATGGACCGAGAGTAATGAAGTCAAAGTTTGACTTTGGCTAAATATGGAAAGTCCATAAAAGGCAAGTTTGACTTGACTCAAATTAGACAACTTGAGTTGGACTCGAGTTTGATCCAAGTGTTGGATGAATCTAATCATGGGAGAATAATGAAGTCAAAGTTTGACTTTGGCTAAATATGGAAAGTCCATAAAAGGCAAGTTTGACTTGACTCAAATTAGACAACTTGAGTTGGACTCGGGTTTGATCCAAGTGTTGGGTGAATCTAATCATGGGAGAATAATGAAGTCAAAGTTTGATTTTGGCTAAATATGGAAAGTCCATAAGAGGCAAGTTTGACTTGACTCAAGCCACATCACCTTGACTTGACCAAGTGATGACTTGGCATCATCATCAAGGCTAAGTAACCTCCCCATTTGAATTTTGAATTCAAATAGGGGTTACCTAAGGTGGTGGCCGGCCACTTAAGTCCATATGTGGGTGTGTGATTGATTCCTCTCCTAACTTGGTTTTTGTTTTCGTTTTTGCTCTCCCTCTCCTCTCATCTTGCCGAGACCCCAAGGAGTGCTAGCACACTTTTGGGCTCTCCTCTTCACTCTCTTGCTTGTGTGGATACTTCTAGAGGGTTGCTACTTTGCATCCTTGAGATCCGACACCAACCGAGGAGCGAGCGGGAATTGCGGGGCACGCATCGAAGGTAGTTTTTTTCTCTTCTCTAATAGATCTAGGTTGTAAATCGGTTTTTTGAAGCATGTAAACGAGCACTCGTACATTTTGAAATGGTTTTCTTCGCTCGGATCCTTTCTATTGGGGCTTTCGGGGTTTCCGCGACGCGAAAAAGCGATTTTCGCGGCCCGAAAAACCCTACACACCCAGCCACGCAGTAAGAAGTTGGTCGAACGTCCTCGCCTTCCCTTCTTATACCGACGAAGTCGTCTTCGTTAACGCAATAGGGATGAAGCACGTGGAAAGCAAGAAACCGCCGCATCGGGGCTACACCAGAGACAGTCGCCTAACGTGAGCCAGCTACAGCGGTGCACAGTAAGAGGTCGTGCAGAGGGTCGTTGAAACACGTGGCGATGGGGCATTCGCGGAAGGATCCTGTCGCCATCGAGGAGCGTCATACGCCTTTATAACAGAGGGGCAGGTATCATTGCGATACTTCGAAAGCCGTAAGATCCTTTACGGAAGGACAAAACCAAAAGGGGATTTCCTAGGGACTGGGAGCAACCTCTACAATCCTAGGATCTTGCATGATTACTAAAGGAGCAATAATGGGTGCAAAGACCCACAGGGACGCAACTTCTTCACCACCACACTAGTCCGATCAGTCAGCCACACTTCCTTCGATCAGACTTGAAGGGAAGGACTTGTAATGGGGTTGAATAGCCCGTGGTAGGTACGTGGGATAAAGAAGCTATGTGGCAAAACGTGACGAGTCTGAGCAACTCCTCTGTTAGAGCTCTCGGGACACTCTCGGGAAGAGAGCCTCCAGGGGCCCTCTCGGGAGATACGCCCTGGAGGATCAGATCAAAAAACCCCTCCCAGGATCACCTCGAGAAGCCAGGTCTCGAGATCACCTCGGGGAAGTAGAGCGCCCGCGATCGCCCGAGCTAGAAGACCTCGAGACCACCTCGGGGAAGCGGAGCCCGAGTAACATTCAACATCAAGTAACGATTCCCCCCTCTTTTCTCGTATCTATGGATAAGCATCCCCATTAAAGCGGAGTCATCATGACCCTTAAATGCCGCAATGGGTCGAAACACGTAATGACGGCGTGAACCGTTTCAAAAGCTATCTAATAACCGGGGGGGGGACGTGGCACAGGTCATGAGGATGCGTCAAGGGAGCCGCTGCAGATATAAAAGGTAGTCCAACCCCTCTGGTAAAGAGGTCATGCACTCTTTGTTATTCATACATTTTTCCTGCTTACTGCTCTTATTTTCCATCGAGACACTGACTTGAGCGTCGGAGTGGGTTCTGCCGGACAATTTCTGGCGTGTTCCCCTAACGCTTGTGTTGATTTCACAGAGCGCAGAGTTTCTCCCTTCCTGTCAGCATCCACGTGGGTTGAATCTCGATGACTGACTATTGATGTTGATTTCTTCCGGAATAAATTTTATTCTAAATAATGGTGTCTAAGATTTTCTATATTTTTTTTACTTTTTAGCATTCATGGATTGAGATATATCATTTAAAAATCGATTTGATTATATCCATAAAATAGTATTATATAAATCCCATCCAAATTAGAGATAAAATTTTTTTCGAGAATTTGTTATCCTATTTGAATGGAGGAGAATAAGGAGGGTATAAAAAATTTAAAATTTTTGAATTTGGTTACGGGAGTGGAGTATAATAAAATCCTATCAAGATCCATCAAAATATATTATTAAATTATATATATACAATCCTAATATCCTCTCGACGTCATCCTTCAAGGTTGATGTCGTCGTCTTTTGTCATTGCTGCCCTTGTCAGTCAAGAGCCGCCGACATCGATCTGTTACAGCGACATATCCCTGCCGCGTGCATGAGGATGATTTAGGGAGGAAGACTTAATTAACATACAAATAGGAAAAATAAGGGGGAGGGGAGAGGAATGGAGAGGGATAACATCATGGTGACGGGTCAGCGTCGGCAGCTCCAGACGGGGTAGCGACAGCAACCGCGAAGGACAACATCGAGAGAAAAACTTGATTTTCTGGTTGCTCTCGACAGTATAAGTACCCAAGGTAGTTTTGATACGATCAACCAAGTTAAGTTAAGTCCTAGTTGGTTTGATCAACAGACGAGAGGATGACATAGGAAGAGAGCCAACGAGCTTGGTGAATCCGAGAGATACAAAGATTGTGAAAAAGTATACTGGTGGACAAGAAGAGTGTGTGCAATGTCCGAGGGACAGTGAGACGAAGAATAGTGAGACGAGCGAGGATCGGAGAGTGAGGTTGATGTTGTGGTGAAAGAGGAATGGTGTCACAACCTAGCTTCGCTTTGAATGATGATGAGAGAAGAATGCTTTGCTCCGGAGAGGAAAAGTTATGTTTTAGAAAATAAAAAAAAATAATCAGGAAGACAGAGAAAATGTTCGATTTACAAAAATAAAAGGGGGAAAATGATACAGTTGCATAGAAAATCTATTTTTTTAATCTCTTGTATCTACATGCAACAACATTTCTCTTAAATTAAAAAAACTCTCTTTTTATTACATACAACAATCAATATAGTACATTTTTTAAAAATCAACACCATAACTTAAATACACCAGTCATAACCGCGATATTGATTTTTAAAAACCAGCACCGCCATGATGCTGGTCTTTAAAGACCATCACCACTAGGGAGTGTTTGAGATAGTTTCTTCTAGTTATTTTTTAGATTCTAGCTACACAGAAACACTTTTGAGTGTTTATGAATATTAAATTCTGCTTTAACTTCTGCAACTTTTACTCAAAAGCTGGAAGTAAGAATTTGATTTTTTTTACTGCTTCTATTTTTTTACTTATGGTATAGAGTTAAAAGTTGACATTTATACCCTTAATAAATTTATTATTTTACATAATTGTCACCGCACTTTTAAATAAAATTTTATATTTTTATATAATTTATATGTTTAGAATTTTTTATATAAATTTTTATAAATTTTATCATTTTATATATTTTTTTAAATATATTCAAAATATAATAATAAATATATAAAACATTATTCATAGTGTATCAAAATTTTATTTAGATAATTAAAAATAATAATTTATATAGTTTAAGAATATTATTGTTATTTAACTAAAAAATTAAGTTTGAAAGTAATTATAAATTGTTCACCAAACCTTCAAACTTTACCTTATATCGGCTTTTGACTTCCATTTTCAAACACTTCATGCTTTAGCTTTTCACTGACTTCATGATAATCTCTATAAGAATCACTTTTCAAAAAGCAAAAATTCTCTCAAACACTCCTAAGTGGTGCTCGTTTTTAATTTGATGCTGATTTTTAAAGACCAACACCGTCCGATGGTAGTCTTAAAGACCAGCACCTTCAGCCCTACTATGCGTCTGTTATCTGTGTACGTACATGAACCTCCCTCTATATCCATGGAGACGACTCTAAGGGGCCATTAAGGTAGCTGATCTACATTTTTTTTAAGACCAACATCATAAAGTTGATGTTGGTTTTTAAAAACCAACACCACAATGATGACTGATATATTTATGAAACAGAGATTAAAAAAATTAGGTATTGATCATGTCAGATCGCCCACGTCGGATGTCATTCACGATCGCTCATATAAGGGTGTTGTTTAAGATTTTAATCTATCTATCGCGTGCAATAATTTTTTTTCTCTTTCCTTTTAAATTAAATTAAAATTCTTTCTTTCGATTGCAAATAACAATTACGATGATTTTGATTATTAAAAATCAACTTTACAACTTAAATACAACAATCACGAGTATAAGGTTTTAAAGACCAACACAAACCTAAGATTAGCAACAAGATTGGTATTAGTTTTTAAAGACCAGAACCAACCTAAGACCAACACTAAGGCTAGTCTTAGGTTGGTATTGGTTTTTACAAACCAATACTATAACGGTGGCTAGTGTATTTAAACTGTAGTATTAATTTTTAATAATTAACATTACAATGATTATTGCATGCAATTAAGAAGAGAAAATTTTATTTTAATTTTAGAGGAAAGAAGAAAAGATATTACATGCAGATAAGAATGAGATTAAAATTAAATTGGACTATGTCAGATCACTTCATATCAGATGTCACTCACGATCACTTATACATATATCAAAAATCCAGGAGCACCTTTTCAATTTGAATTTTTAATTTCTAGGATGTATGATAGTTTTATTGGAATAATTCAAATTTAAAAAAAAAATACAATTATAGATGGTAATAAGATATTTAGGCAGGATATGAATATCATATTTTAAGATAGATATAAGATTAATAATAAATTAACTCTCGTACTAATTAATTTAGTGTCTTATAATCCTTCGTACCATGTGTTGGAGACTTAGACGTGAGATTAATAATATACACAGTTGCGACGCTTAATAAATAATAAATTTGAGAATATTAAGCATCCGAATGATCCCTAATTCCCTATATACATTTTTTGCTTTTTTTTTTTTTCTAATAATTGATTAAAAATTGGGGGGGGGGGGGGGGGGTGGGAATATTTTGAGGATTACATTTGAAAATAAAAAATGGAAACCCTAATTGAGTTATTGCCAAAAATAAAAAGACAATTTTCAGAGGTAAAATTGGAAACAAAGCCACACGCTTTCTATACGGAGAGCTCCCTCTCTGGCTCCGTTCACTGTATTGCTCAGTCGTAGTCGAGCTCCGCTGAACCCTAGCCCTAGCTTTCCTCCTTCGTTCTGCGACTTCACCAGTTCTAGGCGTTTCCCCTTCGCCCCCGCCGCCGGTGCCGGAGTCGGCGGTGCCGTGATATAAGTGATGGAGAGCCACCTGAAGAAGTCGCCGGTGAGGATTCGTCTCCGAGTGACGGCGAGGAAGAAAGGGTGGAAGTTGCTCCAAGGCAAGGACTTCTGCCAGAAGCGCAGGCGGCAGGAATGCATCAATACGGTGAGGAAGCTCCAGCGACGGGAGATCGGTGGCGCCCCCCAGCTGTGCCGTGGCAGCGCCGCCGTGACGCCCGAGAAGTTCCGAAACATCCAGCTCCAGGTTCGAATCCCTCGTCTTCCTTTTGGTTTCGGGCGGCTGTTTATTATATCTCTGGAGTTTCAATTGCTACTGCTTCATCTTTGGCGATGTATTGCTCGTTGGAGTTTGCAAAATTTAGACATTTCAAAGTTTTATGTTGATATTATTTTGAATAAGTAAAATATCTCACTGCGTGGCTTTCTTCCTTTGTATCCAGAGCTTTGATTTAGGGTGTAACTGTGTAAGTGAGGATAATCTGAAGGAATGCCCTTTAATGGAAAAATTGAAGCTAAAATTAGGTATGTTCTCCTGGTGTAGCAATGGATTTACTCTTGATTGAAAACAAACGTAAGTTCCCAACTATTGCACTCTAGAAAACATTGAATATGGGGGGAGGAAAAAAAAATGGATGCTATCATAAGTGTGCAAGGGAAGGGATAACTAGAATAAATCCTGCTGGAATCCATTCGAGAGGAAAGTAATAGTCTACTAAGACCTTGGAATCCACAGGACAAAGCACAATTTTGGAGGAAAAACAATTCTTCGTTAATTTTTTAATTATCCTTTCTCGTTGGCTTACTATCATATATGCACTCGAGTAATAATGAACTAATCATAAAAAATAAAGGGGAAATAAATAATATCAAATGCAGTATTTAAGATACAAAAGGAAAGCAGCCTTTGTGCCAAATTAGGCTTCCATGGTTAGAGTTGATCAACACCGACAGTTGAGCATTGATCAAAATCAAAGTCAAGTACCGGATCAAGCATCGTCATTGGGTTGAGCAATTCCCTTCAAGCTTGTTTGATTCTCGTAGTTCTATGATGGTTTTGATTTGATATTTGAGTATTTCAATTGGGTTTTGGTGTTCATTTTGTAAGCCTGGGATGTTTTAATTATTTTCGTAATCTCAGGTAGATTCAATTATGATCTTTAGGAAATTTCAGCCTCCATGTATCTCATCAATTGAGTCATTTTCCCTCTCACGTGCATGTTGGGTGGTGTTGGATATGGTTCTCTCCGACTAATATTACATATCATTTAGTATAACTGGAGAAAGCATCATTAAACAAGCTAATTTCAAATGCATCTTAATCTATTTCCATCACTAGCATGAATGACAGTGGTACAATCATAAATTGGTTTTCTTGGATGTTGAGATGTGCTTGAGCGATTCATAAACCTATTTAACATCACTTTTAGCCGAAAGCAACAGCATTTTCTTAGAATTGTGACAACTGACAACACTATTCATTTAAAATTTCAACTATAATTTGACTTAAAAGCAACAAATTAATGCTTAACTAAAAAATAATGTTTTCACCACCAAGCAAAAATACACTAGTATTGAGTTTGAAATCCTTTGATGTGTGAGGATCACCATGAGCTAGGAACTTATGAATGAGGCATATATTTGCTGGTTGTTTTGAATAAATCCTTTTGCCTTACTCAGAGATTTTTGAAGTTACTATAGGAAGAAGTATTCTCCAAGGTTGTAAAAATCGCTAGGCGGTAGTCGGGCAGAGGACTACCGCCTAGCGCCTAGTCGACGCCTAATCGGCGCCTAGGCAGTGTAGGCGGCGCTAGGCGGCACCACGGTGGGTGCCGCCTAGCGCCTAGGCGGCGCCTAGGCGCCGACTTTTACAACAATGGTATTCTCTCAAACTGAAGCTTGAAATATTTAAACCTAGGCTTTTCTATTTGTGGCAGTGGAAGATGGACTATTACACTTGAATAAAAGTAGTAGGTTCTTCATAGAAATAACTTTATTACCAAAAATATTTTAATAAAAATAGAGGAGTCTCCCTCCTTGCCGTGTGACCTGGTTGTCACGTTCAAGTCGCGGAAACAACCTCTTGTAATGCAGGAAAAATCACATATAATAGATCATTTCTCAAGACCCCGCATTGGTCGGTGCTTCATGCATCGGATTGCTCTTTTGGAGGAGTCTCCCTCCCCGAATCTACGATCCAACCCTATGGAGCTACTTGCGTTCCTAGGTAGCATCTTGATCTTAACAGCTTTTACACAATTAAAGCTTCACCAACCCCGATGATGCAATGCTTCATAGGCAAGATCCGAGGGTGAGCCTTTGCGGTGATCTTATGCTCCAGTGATGTAGGTTTCATAAGTAAAAACACAATACTTTTGCACTTGCTGCTAACGCCGGCAACATGGAGCGAGGGTGATAGGACAACATGTGGGAAACCTCCTCTAGGTAAGCCACAACTTCCTCTTCTTTTTCACCTCCTATAATGGTTAGGGCTTTATGTGGGTCAATATTGATTCCTTGTTGCTACTCCTATTTTTTCTCGTACCTCCCATATAATCACTCCACTATGTAGTGCATATGTGGCATCATGTATGGAGCCATATTTAGTAACCATTAAAAATATTAAAAGATATTTATATTGATACTTAAAGTGCTTATCACTTTCAAACAACATTTTTTTAAAAAAAATTACAAGCTACTAAATAAGGTGGGAGGCTTAAGCCATTTTGGTTTTGTTTTAATTGGTTCAAATGAACCGACTACATATGTCATATGCAGTCAATATGCGGCCCTTTTAAAATTTCCATTGGCTATACAATTCAAATAAGGATTTTGTAATGCCTCGCCAACTCTCCCAATATGACATCGACATCAAATTGATTCGTCCAAACCGAAACCCGACTCAAATGTGTTTTTTTAAACCGCGCATGGAATACCATAATATATTTATAAATTGCAAAACTACTATTTATTTTAAAGTTACAACCTACTAATTAAGGTAGCTTAGGATTTTTAGGTCAATTTTGTTTAGTCTAAGTTAGTTTCAACATTGAGATCAAATCATTTTGATCAGGGACCAAAAACATATTTTTCGAGCTATGCATGGAATGCCATAATCTATAGGCACACATTTTCATGCATCGGATTGCCCTTTTGGAGGAGTCTCCCTCCCCGAATCTACGATCCAACCCTATGGAGCTACTTCCGTTCCTAGGTAGCATCTTGATCTTAACAACTTTTACACAATTAAAGCTTCACCAACCCCGATGATGCAATGCTTCATAGGCAAGATCCGAGGGTGAGCCTTTGCGGTGATCTTATGCTCCAGTGATGTAGGTTTCATAAGTCAAAACACAATACTTTTGCACTTGCTGCTAACGCCGGCAACATGGAGCGAGGGTGAGAGGACAACATGTGGGAAACCTCCTCTAGGTAAGCCACAACTTCCTCTTCTTTTTCACCTCCTATAATGGTTAGGGCTTTATGTGGGTCAATATTGATTCCTTGTTGCTACTCCTTTTTTTTCTCGTACCTCCCATATAATCACTCCACTATGTAGTGCATATGTGACATCATCTATGGAGGCATATTTAGTTACCATTAAAAATATTAAAAGATATTTATATTGATACTTAAAGTGCTTATCACTTTCAAACAACATTTTTTTTAAAAAAAATTACAAGCTACTAAATAAGGTGGGAGGCTTAATCCATTTTGGTTTTGTTTTAATTGGTTCAAATGAACTGACTACATATGTCATATGCAGTCAATATGCGGCCCTTTTAAAATTTCCATTGGTTATACAATTCAAATATGGATTTTGTAATACCTCGCCAACTCTCCCAATATGACATCGACATCAAATTGATTCGTCCAAACCGAAACCTGACTCGAATGTGTTTTTTTAAATCGCGCATGGAATACCATAATATATTTATAAATTGCAAAACAACTATTTATTTTAAAGTTACAACCTACTAGTTAAGGTAGCTTAGGTTTTTTAGGTCAATTTTGTTTAGTCTAAGTTAGTTTCAACATTGAGATCAAATCATTTTGATCAGGGACCAAAAACATATTTTTCAAGCTATGCATGGAATGCCATAATCTATAGGCACACATTTTCTTTTGGAGAACCCACATTATGATACACTAAAGTGGAGAATTGTTTTTAAAAAAAAAGAAAGAAAGAGAGAGGTACACATAATTTCGCTATAGAGATTTTGTGCTCATAATTTACTTGAGAGTTTAACTAATGCATCAATTAGTTACTGAAAAAAAAATAACAAAAAGAGGTGGGTATTTTTTCATAAGATGTTGAACCTTAGTTTACAGGAAAAAAGAGTAGGAAAAAGGAGGTGAATTTTTTTATAAGATGTTGCACCTCGGTTTAGTCTCATATGGGAACTTAATTGGTTTAGCCCATAGTGTTAGTTCTCGTATTTGGGCATGTTATTAACTTCCATATAACACTCGAAGTGGGACTAAACTATCTATTTTGAAGGTAGAATAAGTGCCTCATTGATAGTAGGGTTTTTAATTTTTTTTTTAATTTCTTTTTAGGTTCAGAAAATCCTTTTGATGCTAAGTGGTGGGAGGTTAATGCACGGGAACTTGCAAATCATGAAAATTTTCACCCACGTCACTTGTAAAAATGAAGTTTATGATTTCAAGCATTTAGGAATGTCATAACTGTGCTGGCATAAAAGGTCAACTTAGCATTAATGCATTTAATATTGTTACATAAAAATACAAGATATAATATCGTTTAAGACGAACGTAGTTTGATGCCTATGTTTTAGATAGAAATAGAATTAGTCATTTATAGGTTATATTGAAGCAGTGAAAACATATAATTATTCTTTATAAATACAGTGCAGTACAATATTTTTTTTCTCCTAAATTTTACATGGTTTCAAAATTACCTTTCCACATAGGAGTTTGTGGAAGTGATAATCCTATAATGGGTGGCCGGCAGTGTCTTCTTATGATCATGCATTTTATGAGAATCTAGGAATTATGCTGATTAGAACATTGCTATGACTAGTGAATTCCCGGATGTCTCTATGCATGTTGCTTCATTGCACTTTGTTGCACTCCATACATGGTAACAATGAAGACAACTTATGCCTTCTCCTCAATCTCTTCGTTTGTTTTGTATATTGGATGTTCTATCATTCACTTTACAATCAAGCGGAAAAATTAACCAACATCTAGTTGTCTAATGCGCCTCTTGTTGGCGCTCTTCCATCACTTATTAGGGCAGAGAAACAACCGACTTCTGGCTGTCTTAAGTGCTTTTGCTGTACACGTTAATAATAGACTTTGTTCACATTGATAGATTTTCAAGTATTATGTTTCCATTGAGATTCTTTTTTTTTTTTAAATTATATAACAAATTAGACTTCAGCTTGAGGAGTTCTAGATCAAATATCACAGTCAACCTAGTTCGAAGACATTTTTATTGTCATGCAACAGAATAGTCATGTTTATGTATTTTATGTTAAATCTATAAATATGTTAAATCATTTTTTCCAAATACGACACAAGACAATATTTTTCTTTCCTAACTTCTACAGATAGGATCTAAAAGCTGATGTTCTATTGCTTGGTGGGAAATTACTTACAAATTCAATGACATTATTATCCATAATGAAATATGATGCAGAACTTGTTTAGCGGCAACTATCTTGTAATATAAGTATCAATAGTATGCTGGATGGCCATCGTGAAAGGAGCAACCTTGTTTTATTTGTGTAGGATGAAACTACATTGTGGAGCTATCTATATGATGAGTATACAGTACTGTTCTCTAGTCTTGATTATTTAATCCATTGACTTCTATATACTGCATCAAAAATATCACTAAACCTTCCATTCCTAAAGAGTTCTATACTGTTTTATGAAATTAGATTTAGGTCTTGCCACACCTTATTTTTGTTGGATCTGTTGCTATAATGAATCTCAATGCTTTATTTGGGCGTTTCTGTTTGAGTCTGTCATTAAGAAGCAAGAAAAGGTTATAATTGGTGAGCCAGCAAGTCTTGAATTAATGCCCAGCGTTCTCAGCCCACCAAGTGAAATGGTAGTTTGTCATGATAAACTAAAAATTCTAGTATGGAGAGAGTTTCCACAGAGTTGAACCTCCTGAAGAATTATTATGTTTTTCTTAAGGCTGATCTAAGCCGCCATCTAAACACAAATACTTGTTGGAGAAATATTTTTGATTTAGAACTTATATTCAGGATCTTCCTCAGCTCATATTTCTTGGGAAATAAAACTTAGGCACATTGATACAGAGCTAGAGTGCTAGACCAACTACCTATCAGAACTAACACTCGATTGCGTTACGAATATAACCAATGTTAATTCACAAAAAAACACCTAAAAAATTTGGGTCTGAAAACCACAGTGACCTTTGATGAGTCTCTTCAAGTTTCCTGATAACAATCATCTAGGCACTTTAGTAATGTAAACATGGATTAAAAACTAAGCTAATTTCTCTACTAAGTAACCATAGCATTAAGTTCGTTCACGGTGCCAGTTTTCTGTTCCGCCACACTTTATTATTCAGTATACTATCTGTGAAATATAAGGAAAAAAAATTGAGTCAATGCTATATTTATCTACTTTACAATTTTCTTACATCATTTATGTCAAGATACAGGACAGTTTTCTTATATATAAAGTTCACTGTTTCTAAGCCATGCATGTTGGATCGTCTTGAGCAGGGGTGAATAGCCCTGCAAAGTTAAACTAAATCTTTTGCTAGCTTCTTTAGCAAAGATAGAGATTAGTTAAGCATAAGTAAACAACATCAACAACTAAAAGAAAAAGAGACTTCAAGTTTTACTTGATTTGCAACCTGGGTGGTTGCTAATCCAAGACGTTAAAAGCTCTACTATCAAACTCCTTTAACGAAGGTGGAGAAGCCTCTTATGCTCGTTGAAAACACATAACAGAATTAGAAAATTGAGTACTAGTTTTTCTAATTTTGAGCCAAAAAGAGCTTGAACAAGTTATCCTGTTGCTAACGTGGCATATCCCGCGCCTGTACGCAACACTTATCCGCGTCCCAACAATCGTAGAATCGGCTATTTCTGGATAAAGCAGCGTTACCGGGCGCGACTCAGGGCGCTGTGGAGTAACTTTGGCACCCGGGACGATCCGGGCGCCCTAGACTGACTCGGGCGCCCTGAACAGCTTCCAATCGCCTTGGTTCTGGTCAATTTCTGGTTGACCAGCCCTTTGACGCTTCTGGGTGATTTCTGATCGTCCGAAGTTGAGCTCACCCGAACCCAACTTCCGGCCTTCTCCTCGAGCAGTCTTCCTCCCCGGCTTGTCGTCTCTTGAATGTCGCGCGCGTCCTTCACGCTCCACCGGTGTACTCTTCCTCGGTTTTTCGTCTCTCGGATGCATCGAGCCCGTCAGCTTTCTTCTCATACACTCCTTCTCGCTCAATGTGTCTTCCGCTCAACTTCTTGTGCTTCTAAGTTCCTGCACACTTAGACACAACGCATCAAAACCCAACATGACCTAACTTTACTTGGTTGATAACGTCAAAACTATTACGGGCTACTTATAATGCAGTGACTAATTTTTTTAATTCCTGGCCAGTTTGCTCATAACATATTTGTATGACTAAATTATGTCACAGATGTATATCTGTTGCCTTTCCCTTGAGATTTTAGGCATGATCTGTCAGATTCTTATATTTTTTCATTTGGTGCATATTCATTCTCCGTGAATATAATTGTACACATACCTTGTTCTGTACACCATATCCTAGTCAAATATAGATTTTGCCAATGGGATTGTGCTAACAAGCTCTTTTCTCTTATGGCTTCTCTTCTGGGTAACAGGAAGAGTTTGATACGTATGATCCTAATATCCACTGGTTTCTGAAATTGCAATTTCTGAAGAAGAGGTCCAAGATTATCGAGATTGTTGCTGCAAATGATCTTATATTTGCTCTCGCGCAGTCTGGTCTTTGTGCTGCTTTTAGTAGAAGTAAATCTTCCAGTCACTCTGTAGCTGGTCCTTTCTTTTTCATTGTGATTGACTTCTGCTTATTGTTGCAGCAACAAACAAGCGGATATGCTTCTTGAACATAAGCCCTGATGAAGTTATCAGGAGCTTATTTTATAATAAGAACAATGAATCTCTCATCACCGTGTCAGTTTACGCATCAGATCATTTCAGTTCTTTGAAATGCAGGACAACTTCAATAGAGTAAGTGACTCTTTTCAAATGGATCAATCACCAATGAGAATTTCTGCACATGAATAAATCTTCGGCATCTCTTTATTTTAGTTGAAAACAAACAGATGCATCACTGATCTTTCTAAAAATGAGCATAAATTGAGTTCAATTTGTTTTTCATGATCACTGATCATACTGGCCCTGGCTGTCTTATTTATTCGACTGATGTCTCCATTTTTTTTGATAAGATAGAAGTCCATAAAATTTTCTATTTGAATATGATTACTCTCAAAAGAATGATCACATGGTGTCAACTCAACTATGCAGATATATCAGGAGAAACCAATTGGATGCTGGGTATCCTCTTTTTGAAACTGAATCCTTAAAATGGCCAGGTTTTGTAGAATTCGATGATGTAAATGGTAAAGTGCTGACCTACTCAGCCCAGGATGGGTAAGCTACCACATTTTAGTTACTATATCGTCCTAAATTTTAGGAACATCCTTTTGAAGTCTCACTTATATCTTTTCAGCATTTACAAGGTTTTTGACCTGAAAAACTACTCCTTTCTCTACTCAATTTGTGACAAGGAGATCCAGGAAATTAAAATAAGGTCCCAACTTCTTGCACTTCAAATAAGTTCTATGGAAATATTTGTACTATTGTTTTCTCCCCTATTTTATCTCCTAATATCAGTTCTGGCAGCCCTGGGATCATGTTGCTAATTTACCAAAAAACTCTTAGTCATGTACCACTGACAATACTCTCAATCGAAGATGGAAAAGTTTTGAAATCTTTTAATCACTTGCTGCATCGCAACAAAAAGGTTGATTTCATAGAACAGTTCAACGAGAAACTTCTAGTCAAGCAAGAAAATGAGAACCTACAGATCCTCGATGTAAACTGTTAAAACTTTTCCTTATTCGCTACTCAAATTTGTTCATTCATCTCTAACACCTTGAAGTTAGCAGGTGAGGAATACAGATCTCATTGAAGTTAGCAAGAATGAGTTCATGACCCCTTCTGCATTCATTTTCCTCTACGAGAACCACCTTTTCTTGACGTTCAGAGACAGGACTGTGTCAGTCTGGAATTTTCGCGGGGAGCTTGTCACTTCGTTTGAGGACCATCAACTGTGGCATCTGGACTGTAATACCAACAACATTTACATTACTAGCGATCAAAACCTAATAATCTCCTACTGCAAAGCTGAAGATGGGTGTGACAAGCAGGGAGGTATGGTGCTCAATCCCATCAAGCTCCAAAATTTTGCTTCCTGCCCAATTGACTGATGATACGATCTGTCTTGTTTCCATTTTGATCAGTATCACCTGTTGGCTCCATCAATATGAGCAACATCCTCACTGGAAAATGCATAGCCAAGATATGTCCACTCGATCCCACACTCCAGCCCGCTTCTCGAAAGCGCAAGGACACCAACTGCTCTACGATCAGAAGCACCGTCAGGGAGGCTCTTGAAGATGTCACTGCCCTCTTCTACGATGAAGAACGGAACGAGATCTACACTGGCAACAAGCAAGGTTTGATCCATGTCTGGTCTAACTAGATAGAATCAACTTCTCTATGCCTGTTTATAGTGTGGGTGTGTTCGATCGACACCTACCTGCATTTCCTGTTCTATCATAGCTGTAATAGTATTGTATCTTTGGAGATGGGCTTAATTTCCTGTCAAAATGATCCCTAAGCAAAAATAATATATTTGCCGTTTTCAAATTGCGCTATTCTTATGCTGTATATCTGCCGAATCTGTTAGCAAAATTCTTTCTGTTGTATTGGATCTTATAGTTTTGCTATAGATGAAACTCTCATAATGCCAACCAAACATGTCTGATATTAAATGTTGGCAGTTCAACCCTGTGGTTTAACATTTAACCGCTTCAGCCCATATTAGATCTGTTTTGTGAAAGTTGTTAAACCTAAATTAAGATTCTGCTATGGATGAAACTTTCATTACATGATTTACATCCACTCGTTCGCTAAGTTGAGCTTGAAGTGTTTCGCGTCAAGATTCGTGCGACATACACGACAGCGGCGGGCATCAATATCATCTGTAAACTACCCTGATCTTATTTACTATTGGCATAATTATTTAATATTGAATGGATGTTGTTAGTAACGTTGACAAATGGCAAAGGTCAACGGTGCGAAGCTGGATTCTCTCCGGCACGGTCTATTCTTGGTCAATCCACTTTTCTCCCTCCCCAATCCATAGAAGACAAAAAAGAAGCAAAATCAACCCCAACCGGACAGCGGCCTCCCTCTCCGCTCCTCCGCCATGGCCACCGCTATGGCTCTCCTCCTCCTCCTCCTCCTCCCCCACCGCCTCAGCTTCTCGGCCTCTGCCCCCACCCCGCCGGCCTCCGACGCCGACGCCCTCCTCCTCCTAAAAAGCTCCTTCACCAATGCCGCGGCCCTCTCGTCCTGGTCCGCCTCCAATCCTTCCCCTCCCTGCGACCCCCACTCCCCCTGGCCTGGCGTCATTTGCCTCCGTGACATCATCACCGGCCTCCACCTCTCTGACATGGACCTCTCCGGCACCCTCAACGTCGACGCTCTCCTCTCCTTCCCGGCCCTCCGCTCTATCAGCTTCGTCAACAACTCCCTCTCCGGGACCCTCCCAGCTGACATCGGCCGCCTCCATTCCCTCAAGGCCATCCTTCTTTCCCGCAACAAGTTCTCTGGCCCCATCGCCGCCGACTCCTTCACCGGCATGACCCGGCTCAAGAAGCTCTGGCTCGATGACAACAAGTTCAACGGCCCCATCCCCAACTCGCTGGCCGACGCCATCGCGCTGATGGAGCTCCACCTGGAGAACAATCATTTCTCCGGCGAGATACCCCCCGCCCTCGCCTTGCCCTCCTTGTCCTCCTTCAACGTGTCCAACAACAATCTCCATGGCCCCATCCCGCAGGAGCTTGCCAAGTTCAACTCGAGCTCCTTCTCCGGTAACGAAGGTTTGTGCGGCCAACTCGTCGTCGGAAAGCCCTGCGCTGAACCAGTGATCGCCGCCGGAGGCGGCGGAAAAGTTATCATCGTCTGCGCCCTCGCTGTCCTCCTCGTTTGCATGGCCTTGTACGCGTTGAAGACCGGAGACAAGAAAGAAGAAGTGGTGACGTTAGGAAAGGTTCGCAAAGCGAAAGAAAAACCTACCTTGCCGAACTCGGCACAAGATGGCGGTGCAACCGCCGGAGGCGGAGCTGAGGGATTGGTTATGTTGAGCTCGAGGAACGGAGAACTCCAGCTTTCCGACCTGATGAAGGCGGAGGCCGAGTTACTGAGGAGCGGCGGTATGGGGACGGTGTACAAAGCGGCGATGGCTAACGGCATTGCCGTGGTGGTGAAGCGTACACGAGACTTGAACCGGTTGGGGAAGGAGGCGTTCGCCGCCGAGATGGCCCGGTTGGGTCGACTCTCCCACCCCAATGTGGTGGCGCCGTTGGCCTACCATTACCGGAAGGACGAGAAGCTGCTCGTGTTGGAGTTTGTCCCCAAGAGGAGCTTGTCGTACGTCCTCCACGGCGACAGGGGACCCGACCATGCGGCGCTCGATTGGGGGCGGCGCCTCAGCATCGCCCGGGGCATCGCCCGCGGCCTCGCCTACCTCCACAACGAGCTTCCGTTCATAGACGCCCCGCACGGGAATATAAAATCCGGCAACGTGGTCCTGACAATGGATTTCGAGCCTCGGTTGACGGATTTCGGGTATCTGCCATTGGTCAACGCGTCGCAGGCGGGGACGCTGATGCAGTCTCTGCGAACGCCGGAGGTTCTCGCGGGTCGGCCGGTGTCGCCGAGGTCGGACGTGTACTGCTTCGGCGTGCTTCTGCTTGAGCTGATCACCGGGAAATTCCCAGCGCAATACTCGACCAACTTGGACGGCGGGACGGACGTGGTGGAGTGGGCGACGCGGGCGGCGAAGGAAGGGCGGGAGGCGGATGTCCTGGACCCGGCGCTTGTGGCCGGCGCCAAGTCAGCAGTGCCGGAGATGGCGCGGCTGGTGCGGCTGGCGGTGGAGTGCGTGGATCCAGATCCGGACCGGCGGCTGGGGCTGAAAGAGGCGGTGGAGAGGATCGAGGAGTTGGCGGAGGCCGCGACCGCGGCAGCGGCGCTGCGGTCGGATGCGGCGTCGGCGGCGCCGGCGGAGACGCGCGACCATGAGCCCTACGCGAGGGAAGCGCCGGACAACGATCGGCGCGGCGGTTAGGTAGATGCGTCGGTGAGGTGGACGACCACGATTGATCGTTCGCCATTTCGTGACTCAAATCGTGATACTTAGCTTGTGTGTAGCGTTTGATGTGGTGTTAAATTATTCATTTATTTATTCGGAAGGATCGTTTTTTTTTCTTTCTGTAATTTTAATTTATGACAAATATCTTATAACAAAAGAAATGCAGGTTATTTTGTTTTGTTTTATCTTTTGGAAGTATTTATTGAGATTAAAAATAATAGATAATGTAAAATTTCAACGTAATATTATGACATTTCAATTGTAGTGATCTCGACGGGTTTATCATATCCCCTAAGATATAGTTTGATTTGGGACGATGATCAAAGACCGTCGGCGATATCCAAATGACAATCGAATATGTACATGAAAAATATCATATCATTCACATTGATTTTATATTAAAATTTCACGTTATCTATCCATGTTATAATATAAATGATATGTATTTAAGGTAATATCTATGAGTCACCACCTTTTAATGGATGATTATATTCAAAATGACTATTAGCTTTTGAGATAACGTTTGACTTTTGAATATATTTGTGATCAATTAAAGTTTAGGTTATCATATTAATTAGGGATGCCTTTTCATTACTTTTCAAAAAATCTATAAATAGATAATTTTATTATCTCATGTGTATACAGATTCAAAGAGAGAAATAAAATTATTCATCTCATACTCTCTGTAAATCTAGATATTTTATTTGACATTATCAACACAAATTTTTGCTCGAATTTTATAGAAGCTTAACATCAAGATCATCTTTGTCTATCACAACTTTAATTCAAGCATCAATAATTCTGAAGTCATAAGGGCATCCGCAACGGCTCGTTAATCGAGCGTTATAACGCTCGATTAACGAGCGTCGCGCGTTAAAACCAGTGTGAGGGCGTGTTAATGCGCTGACGTGGATAAACACGTTCAGATGTTTGAACGCGTTAATCCGCATATGATCTGACATCTGACCGGTCAAGCGACCGATCATGGATGACCTGGACTGGTCAGGCAATAGCCTGATCGGTCCAAGTTGACCTGGACCGATCAGGCAACAGCCTGATCGGTCCAGGCAATTAAATCCTCAAAAAATATAAAATGCACAGTTTAAGGATTTAATTTAAAAACATAATTTTTTTTAAATTATCACTCTAATTAAGGATTTGATTGGGGAAACGATTACGGGTCTCTCCAATTGATTGGGGAGTCTCGTGGAATAATAGGGAACAGTGATTTTAATCGATTGGGGTTGCCGTAATCGATTAAAAATGACACAACGATCACCCAAACGGCTAGTAAACGATCACCAATGGTTATTTTAATAAAAAAAAACTCTTGAATTTGTATTTTATTATTTCACTTTGTGTTAATTTATATGTTATCTTTTAATTATATGTAAGTGTATTTTTTTATATTGTTCTCTATCATTTCAAAATTATAATAATAATTTAAATTTTAAATAATGATAAATATATTTAATAATATTATTATTATTTATTTTAAATAATAATCATTTAAATTAACAAATAAAATTGAGGTGTAAAAAAAATATAGATAAGAAAATGAATATGTGAGAGAATATATATGTGAGAAAAGGTATATGTGAGATAATGTGTATGTGGCATGTGGGTCTCACAAATAATGGGGGTTGAATGTTAAACGGTTGTGAGAGAATGAAGATGTTAATGTAATGTGTATGTGCATGTGGTCCATGCTTTTGATGATGTAGTTTTATGTTAATTATCGTTGCGATTATGGTTTTTTGTCACCGAATCATCTTTCTTATATTTTTTTTAGCAATTAAGAATATATTCTTTAATTTATCTCACTAATGATATTCTTGAAATTTACATGATATAATGGAAATCTAGTAATCATTGTTACTCTTTAGGATTCTTTTGGACATCTCGTGTGTCAATTTGTTTAAAAACTTTTTAGCATATTTATTGTCTAATAATTTCTTAACATATTGCCACTAATAATATATTTTAGTAACATTTGTATAGATTATTTTATCTAATTTATTTTTTGTGTTTACGTGATAGTAATTTATGTCAAATCTCACTAAACTTGAATTTGTAGTTCTCAACATTTCGAAAAAAATTACTTATAATGAATCCTTGATGCTGAAATCCATTTGAATGGAAATGAACTTGGAGAAACAATTAAAAATAAAAATAAAGAGAGACTTTACAAAATCAAGCCAAGGCAATGATTTTTCTATATCTACCACGGATCCCGGCCAGCTTGTGTGTAGCCTGGCCCGACAATCTGGCAACTCATTAGGAGGAGATAGGTTTGTGGGCCCCAGGAGCCCGTCGAACATAGGGCCCATACAGGCGGATCGACCCATTTCTCCCGAACACGAGGAAACATTGGCACTGGCTAAGGCAAAGAGGGCCAGAAGCCCCGAAGGCCAAAGGCCCCCGAGTCCGAGAAGTCCCGGGGCGGGAAGTTCTGAATCAGGAGAGTCCTGAGTCGAAGAGGTTTCGACCCGCAATATCCCGGAGTTACTATACTCCTGAATCAGAAGAGTCCCGAGTTAGGAGAGTTGATGTAGTCTGACCATGATTGTTGTTTTGGTGTTGACACCGATTTTAATTTAGGTTGATGAGATGATTATGATTAAGTCCTGGTCGTGGACTAGGCATACCTAGTGGGACTAGGTTTGAGGAAAAATCCTAGCTTAGAGGGCTAGGTGTGAAAAGTCCTAACCTAAAGGGTTAGGTGTGGAAAAATCCTAGCTTGGAGGGCTAGGTGTGGAAAAATCCTAACCTAGAGGGTTAGGTGTGAAAAATCCTAGCTTGGAGGGCTAGGTGTGAAATCCTGGCTTGGATGGCCAGGTGGATGAAACCCTGGCTTGGAGGGCTAGGTCCTAGCTTGGAGGGCTAGGTTGGATGAAATCCCGGCTTGGAGGGCCAGGTCCTAGCTTGGAGGGCTAGGTTGAAATCCTGGTGAGTGAAGCCAAGTCCTAGCTTGGAGGGCTAGGTTGAAGTCCCGGTGAGTGAGATTGGGCACGGAGTCCTGGTCCGAGGGACTGAGCACGAGTCAGGGGAGGCTGGGAGCCAGTTCTCTTGACTTAGAGTGGGTTTGGCCTTGCCCAGATCGGTCTGGTGACCGATCAGGGAAGTTGGCACGAAGTTACCTCGTGGATCGGTCTGGTGATCCGATCCAACGATGTCTGATCGGTCTGGTGACCGATCAGGGAGCTTCCAGTAACTTTGGCAAACCTACTGTTCGACTCCTGATCGGTATGGTGACCGATCAGGGAGAAACCTTGATCGATCAATCTGAACGATCAACTGTCGCGAGGTTTCTCACCCGGACCGATTAGACTGGAGCCTGATCGGTGAGGGAGTGTCCTGATCGGTCTGGTGACCGATCAGCCGTGTATTTCAGGCGGGATTGTGGCAAGCAGATTTCTGGATCGGTTTGGTGACCGATCTGGTGACTGGTCAGGGTGACCGATCATACAAGCTTGCGATTCCAGGTTTCTCACTGGGGACCGATCAGGCTGGAGCCTTATCGGTCTGGGATCATCCTGATCGGTCCGGTGACCGATCACTTTAATTCAAAATGCGTTGTCAGAGTTCTGATCACGCTCTGAACACTTCTGATCATCACTGATACTCCACTATATGTTCTGATGCTTTGATCTTATATTGATTTGCTGCCCTAATGTGCTGCTAAGTGTGCAGGTGACTCAGGGATTATCCAAGGGAAGTCAAAAGAAGGTTTTCGCTACAGCAGTTTTGGCTGTTTGCTTCAGCAGGTTGCAACGTTCTCTGGCGTGAGCTGCAACTGCTGAGGAGCTGATGACCTGGGGCTCGACTGGAAGGGATTCAGTGAGTTCAGAGGAGGTTAGGGATAGCTGGCTGTTGCAGGAGAGCAGCTGGGAGCTGTTGCAGAGGAACGGTTGACCTGACGATGGAAGCTGGTTAAGCTGGGTAGCGGAGAAGAGCGGAACAGACTTCTTGCTAGAGTGGTTGCTGTGCTATCAGTTCTCAATCATCGAAAGCTTTGCTCTACACTTGCGATTACTCTACTGTCTTGAGCAACCGTCTGTTACTTGGGCACTTGGAAGAAGAAACAAGGAGCTTGAGTCCATCAGTGAGAAGACACGAAGAAGGGAGTTCTTGCGTGAGATCTGCGCTGAGTGGAGCTCGGGAGAAGTTTGCTTGTGTTCTTGTGGTTCTAAGTGCTAAGTAAGATCCTTCTTGTGTTTCCTGTACTCTATACTTGATCATTTTGAAACGTTGTGGAGAGGTTACTCCACCGAGAAGGAGGTTGCATTCTATCCGGATTTTCCGGGGCTTGATCTGCCGACGATCAAGGGATCGCCCACCTTACAGGCACGCCAAGGAGTAGGGGCAAGTTATCCCCGAACCTTGTAAATCCTCTTTGTTAGCGGTTGGTGGTTGTTCTTAGCTTAGGGTTTAAATTCTGCATACTCTATTTTTATTACTTCCGCTGTGCTACTAATCCTTGAGGTGCAGAAAATTTGAAAAGCTCTAAGTTCCGGTGTTTGGCTACATTCACCCCCCCTCTCTAGCCATCCAAGTTCCAACAAGTGGTATCAGAGCTTGGGGCTCTGTTCAAGCGAATTAACAACCGAGAGCTATCAACAATGGCTTTGAGAGAAGGTTTTTCCACCACTCGACCTCCCTTCTTCGATGGAGCAGATTTTCAATATTGGAGATCGAAGATTGAGTACTATCTAAAGATGGATATCAACACTTGGTTCGCTGTGAAGGAGGGGTTTTCCCCTCCAAAGGATGATGAAGGAAAAGAATTGGATTCATGGCGTTGGTCGGCTGAGCAAACCCGGAAGAGTGAAGCCGACGCGAAGGCGGTGGTGACTTTGCAATGTGGCATGAACAAAGACCAACTAATCAAGGTTGGTCCCTTTACAAGTGCAAAGGATTTGTGGAATAAGCTCATCGAACTCCACGAGGGCACCCGAGACTCAAGAATCGCTAAGAGGGATTTGTTCCTCAACCAACTCCAAAATCTCTCCATGAAGGAGAGTGAAACCGTAAGTGAGCTCCACAGCAGATTCAAGGAGGTATTGAATGGTCTCCACTCTATTGATGAAAAGGTCGAAAACCGCGACCTTGTGAGGTATGTGTTGAAAGCCTTTCCAAGGAACGCTTTGTGGTCATCCATGGTGGATGCCTACAAAGTTTCCAAGGATTTATCAATTGTAAAGTTAGATGATTTATTTTGTGAGATGGAATTACATGAAATGGCTAACAAAGGCCCCAAGGAGAAGGGGATTGCCTTAGTTGCAGGAGAAAAGACTAAGAAGAAGAAGGAGAAGAAGAAGGAGAAGGAAGTCTCTTCATCTTCATCCTCATCTGAATCCGAATACGAGTCCGAGGAAGATGGCAGCGGGTCTTCTTCCTCTGAGATGTCAAATTTTGTTCGAAGGATGATGAGGAAGGGTCGACGCTTCAAGGGTAAAGGTAACCCTAGTGATGTTAAGCTTGATAAATCTAACATTACTTGCTATGAGTGTAGCAAGAAAGGGCACTTCAAGAAGGACTGCCCAAAGCTCAAGAAGAAGGAGGATAAATCCAAGAAGAAGAAGAAGGCCTTGAAGGCCACTTGGGATGAATTCTCCTCAAGTTCGTCCGATGAAGAGAGGGAGGAGAAGAGTATACGCCATGTAGCACTCATGGCCTTGGAAGGAGAAGAAAGCAGTGATGAATCCTCCGACTCCTCAAACGCGGCTTCATCATCTTCGGATGATGAAGAGGTAATCACTCCCGAACTTAAGAAATGCTATAGAACAATTGCATGTTTAACCGATTTTTTGAAGAAGTCAAAATAAAAAATTAAGTCTTTGAAAATTGAAGTTGAACAATTGAAATCCTTTAGGGATGAGGATGTAGATGATTTACATTTAGAGATGTTAGAGGATGAGATTAAATCTTTGAAAATTGAAGTTGAACAATTGATGTCCTCTAGGGATGAGAATGTTGATGATTTACATGTAGAAATGCTAGAGGATGAAAACAAATCTTTGAAGAGTGAGGTTGAGAGGCTCAAGAGTGTTCTTGAGAAATTCTCAACAAGCTCAAAGACCCTAGACATGATCCTAAATGCCCAAAGGGCAGTCTACAATAGGGCCGGTATTGGTTACCGACCCAAAGAACCATCATTTGTGTCCTTAATGTCTAGGACTGATGTTAGACAATCTAAGACACCTAGAGTTCAAAGAAAAGTAGTCAAGGCATGGGTGCCTAAGACTTGCTTAGTAGGTGCTTTAGGTCCCAATGTTTGGGTACCTAAATCTTCTATTTTTCGAATTGTGTAGGTTGTGATTGAGGGGGAGCATCTATCAACTTGGTTCGTTGATAGTGGGTGCTCCAAACACATGACCGGTGATAGATCATTGTTTACTACCCTTCAAAGAAAAAGTAGAGGTAATGTTTCCTTTGTTAACAATGGTAGTCTTAAGGTCATAGGAATAGGAGACATTCAAATATCCGAATGTCTTAGGATTAAGAATGTCCTTCTAGTCAAGGGGATGCCATTTAATCTCCTAAGTGTTAGTTAATTGTGTGATGCGGGTTACACAATTGATTTTCAATCAAGTCAATGTCTAGTTAGACAACATGACAATTTTGACACGGTACTAGTAGGAACAAGAGTAGATAACATTTACCAAGTTTCTTTTAAAAGTGCTACTAATACTTTTGTTAAGTGTCTCATGTCAAGAGAAGATGAGTCCACCCTTTGGCACCGGAGACTAGCACACGTGAACATGAAGAATATCCGGAAGTTGGCCAACAAGGGATTGGTACGTGGCTTACCAAGCATCAAGTATGAAAGGGACAAACTTTGTGATGCATGTCAAATGGGTAAGCAAACAAAATCTGCACATAAAGGTAAAAGCACTGTAAGTACTTCTACCGCATTGGATTTACTTCATATGGACTTGTTCGATTGTAGTACAATCATATCCTTGAATGGTAGTAGATATTGTTTTGTTATCGTTGATGATTTTATTAGATATACATAGACATATTTTCTAAAATATAAGGATCAAACCTTAGATGTTTTCATTTCCTTTTGTAGAAGAGTTGAAAACGAAAAATCATCAACAATTAAAACAATAAGAAGTGATCATGGAGGTGAATTCCAAAACCAACGGTTTTTAGAGTTTTGTCAAGATAGAGGGTATAGACACGAGTTCTCTACTCCTAGAACACCACAACAAAATAGTGTTGTAGAGAGGAAGAACCGGGTCTTACAAGAAGCTACACGAAGTATGCTTAATGAGTACTCACTACCGAGCTACTTGTGGGCCGAAGCTGTAAACACAGCTTGCTACGTGCAAAATCGAGTCCTCATCCATAGGTTCTTAGGAAAGACTCCCCATGAACTTTGGTTTGGAAAATCACCTACGGTTAAACATCTTAGGGTGTTTGGTTGTAAGGTGTTTATCCTAAACACCAAGGACCACCTTGGAAAGTTCACGGTAAAGGCTGATGAAGGGCTACTGGTCGGGTACTCCCTTGATAGCAAAGCCTACCGAGTCTACAACAAGAAGTCTAGATTGGTTGAAGAAATCTTCTGATATTGTCTTTGAAGAAATTCCAATAGCAAATGATCAACCAGAAGATGTCGATGGAGCTCAATTCAAACTCAGGCAACTGGGTTTGGATGAAAGTCCAAATGTTGTTGATAATGGTGATGAGTCTGATGACGGTGAGCCTAGACAACCCATCGATCAGCCAGATCCTGAGGCTGAGCCGGTGTCTAGTGAAACCATTCAAGAAGCACCACCAACTCCTAGGACAACTAGGTTAGCCTCTAACCATCCCCAAGACCAGATTGTTGGAGACATCCATCATGGGGTTAGGACTAGATCATTCTTCCGGAATGAGGCTAATGAAGTTGCCCTAATTTCCGAAATTGAACCTAGAAAAATTGATGAAGCATTAAATGATCCCGATTGGATCATTGTCATGCAAGATGAACTAGGTCAATTCAAAAGAAGTCAAGTGTAGGACTTAGTCCCTAGACCTAAGAAGACCGCTATTATTGGAACCAAATGGGTCTTCAAAAATAAGTTAAGCCATAAGGGAGAAATCATAAGAAACAAGGCACGCTTAGTAGCCAAGGGCTACAGTCAAGTCGAAGGCCTTGATTATGATGAGACCTATGCTCCCATGGCTCGATTAGAGTCCATCCGATTGATGCTTGCATTTGCAGCACATCGTGGTTTCAAGCTATATTAAATGGATGTCAAATCGGCCTTTCTAAATGGTTTAATAAGAGAAGAGGTCTATGTCGAACAACCTCCGGGGTTTGAGAGTACCGAATTCCCAAACCACGTGTTCAAGCTCAAAAAGGCTCTTTATGGTCTTAAACAAGCACCCCGAGCTTGGTATGAGCGATTGTCGACATTTCTTATTGAGAAAGGTTTTGTTAGAGGCCAAATAGACCCTACACTATTTCTACGAAGAGATGGTGACAATATTTTTGTAGCCCAAGTCTATGTCGATGACATTATTTGTGGCTCAAACAACAAGGGTTATTTAAATGAATTTATTGGACACATGGAGAGTGAGTTTGAGATGAGTCTAGTGAGAGAGTTGACTTTCTTCCTCGGACTCGAAATCAAACAAACTCGGATAGAATCCATGTGCACCAATCGAAGTATACTCAAGAAATGCTTCGAAAATTTAACATGTGTGATTCAAAAGAGGTAACCACTTCCATGGCTACAAACACGAGATTAGATAATGATGAGAGTGGTAAATCTGTTGATTTGACTCAATATCGGAGCATGATAGGGAGTCTGCTATACCTCACAGCTAGTCGACCTGATATTCTTTTTGCTGTGGGTATGTGCGCTAGATATCAAGTTTGTGCCAAGAAATCTCACTTGATTGCTGTTAAGAGAATTTTGAGATATCTTAAAGGCACAATTGGTGTTGGTCTATGGTACCCCCGTACCGAATCTTTGACCTAATTGGCTACACTGATTCCGACTATGCTGGATGCAAGTTGGACCGGAAAAGCACAAGTGGGGGTTGCCAATTTTTAGGATCATCATTAGTAAGTTGGTCAAGTCGGAAGTAACATTGTGTTGCTCTTTCCACGACCGAGGCAGAATATATTGCTATGGGAGAGAGCATATCGCAATTGTTGTGGATGATTCATACTCTAGAAGACTATGGATTAAGCTACAAGGGTGTGCAAGTGTTGTGTGACAACATTAGCACAATTAACCTAACCAATAATCCAGTCCATCATTCTAGGACTAAACATATTGAAGTGCATCATCACTTCATTAGAGATCATGTTGCTAGAGGAGATGTTGTACTCTCATATGTAGAGTCCAAATCAAATCTAGCGGACATTTTCACTAAACCACTTCCCGAGAATGAATTTAGTTTCTTAAGAAGGGAATTGGGAATGTGTCGCGCTTTGTAGGATTGAAATGCATTCAAAACCCTTTATGATCATTTCGAATTGTTGGGAAAAAGATTGGGTAACTTGGGGACATCTCACACAAACTATAAGGTTCAACAAAATATTTTTGTTTGCTAGAAATGGAGTGAGATGCTAGGATCAACTCAATTTCTCAAAATGTCAATGCATCCCTTGAGAAATTTGGTTGACGAGATAAAAATCACTATGGTGACCAAGTATGGGGAAAACCAATGCATAACATATGTGTACTTGGCCCCATGATCATACTTGGACATTCCAATCAAGGAAACTTGATTGGAGACCTTATTTTGATACAAACTTGTTTGAAATTGATTGAATATTTGTTGTTTGAGTTTGACTCCACTTGGGTGGAGCAAAGTGATTGTTAAACCCATAAGGACCTTTGATCCTTGTTAAGGGATCAAGTTTAGTCATGGGAACACTTCCAAGATCGATAATTTTCATCAGATCTTGTCAGAAATCAAAGGGAAGTCTGAAACTGAAAGTTTCAGATCGTACCAGGAAAATTCAGAGAACCTGATCGGTCACTGGACCGATCAGGAGTATGTCTGATCGGTCCAACCAGCTCCTTTGCGAAAAAGTGTCAAAACCCACTGTGTTGGTCTGGATCGGTCTCCAGACCGATCTGTCACCCTGTGTTGATCGACCCGATCAGGAGACTCATAGAAAACTTCCCGAACTTACTGTCCGCTTCCTGATCGATCAGCCGATCGATCAGGAGCCTGCCTGATCGGTCATCGATCTATCAGGACCAGGTCAATTCGATCAGGCTGGAGCCTGATCGGTCTGGGCGCTCCTAGATCGAACGGTGATCCGTTCGATCACATTAAATTTCAGTTGGTGGACCGATCCATCAACTGATTAACTTCGTGTAAACCCTACATCTCCAAGCCCTAGCGGCGAAACCCTCCTCTTGCGCGTGAGATCCCTCTCTTCCTGCGTGAGTTCTTCCTGCGTTTCTTCCTCTTGTGCGTGCGATCTTCTTCCTGTGCGCGAGAGTTCTCCTTCCTGCGCAAGAGTTCCTGTCAAGCTTCTGCGTTCTTCTTCTCGTGAGCAAGTTCTCAACCAACTCAACGATGGCACCTAAGTGAGTTTTGTTTCGATTTACCCTACTGATTACTTCAGTTATCATGATTTTTGGGCTAATCATAATGTGTTTCCTTTTTGTGGTGTAACCTTTTCCCTGCGTGACCTTGTCATGATCCTTAACCCCACTGATTAAACCCATTTGATTATGATGATCCATGCCTTACCCATATGATCAAATCTTTCTGTCATTTGATTATTGATCAAATCTTACTCCGTTGATTAAACCTATGTTCATTTGATCATTTTCTGTTTTGATTAATCTGATCAATATGACCGTGTGATCCTTTAACTTGTGTCATGATTTTATCAATATTCGATTTACTTCATTTGATTCAATTTGCTGTCATGATCAATTTTTCAAACCCTTAGGAAGTCATCCAAGGGCAAGGAACCCGCAGAAGGGACCGCAAAGGGCAAAGACCCTTCTTCTTCCATGCCCTCTCGAAGGCCTCAACCTTCGTCGAGTTCCAGGTTCCCGAACGCTGCTTGTGAGCAAGTGTTCCAGTCTCGAACCTTCAAGCTGCTGTCTTGCCGATCAATTGATGGTCCCTTCTTGTTCGAGCATTGTCCCTCCATCATGGAGATAGTTACCTTCTACAACCTTGGCTTTCTCCTCTCCCTGGAGCGGACAATAAACTATGACCTTGTTTCTGAGTTTTACAATAACCTGCAACAAGGACCTAACGGGGGATTTGAGTTCACTACTCGGGTCGCCAAGAGGAATCTTGATTTCTCTTATGACATCTTGGCGGAGTATCTGGGCGGGCGTCGGTCGCCTAACTTCTATTCCATCTACCCAGAGCTTCCTGACCCCTTACTGCCTCCTTTTGCGGATGTCACCCCCGACAGCATTTATCAGTACTTCTTTGGCCATCCACGACCAGCTGGTCTTGACGGGTTAGGGCCCGACTTTCCGACCTTTACGGCCCTCCGTCTTTCCCCTGTTAACTACATTCTCTTCAAGATAATCACGAACTGCATCTTGCCAATCACTTCAAAACTCTTGACTGAGATCCGTCCCTATCACTGTTTGATGCTCTATGACATGCATCGCCATCTAGACTTTGACATCATGGAGAGCATCATTCAGTCGATCATTTCCTACCGAGAGCCCAGTCGGCGCACTGTCTATATGTCGTTTGGTCACGTCATCACTGACTGGCTTATGTTAGTAAGTGTTGATGTAACCAAGGGCAGGACAGTGCCCATGGTTAAACAGGATTGCCGACTTGGTAGACAGGTGTTTGCCAAGTCTGGCATCATTATCAGGGATCACGATCGGGCTCTTGTGTGGAAGGACGGGAGGGGTCTTGGAGAGCTGCCTAAGGGAGGCCCACACTTTCAGGCACCAGCAGATGCTGTTGCACATCAGGAGGCTCCCGCTGCTGCTGCTGACTACGACTATGAGCCGGACCCAGACCTGCACTGGCAGATTTCAGAGCTGGATCAGACCATCCAGCATGATCTTCATTTAAAGGAGCTCTAGCACGAGGAGGTCCGGTCGGAGTTTCGCTCCTTCGATCGACGACTGCACGTGGTGGAGTCTGATGTCTCGGGGGTCCGTACTCCACAGTAGACTTGGTATGACGAGTGGCGCTGGCACACGTTTCCTGGAGATGCGTCCTCTGGCAGTGCTGCACCTGGGTCTTTCATTCTTGATGACACGACAGATGATCCGATGCAGGACGATGACCCTCCCGCTGATGATTGATTATGGATTGTACTCTGATCTTGCTTTGTGGTATCTGACTATTTGACGGATCTGTCCGTTCTGACTATTTGCCTGGTATGGCTTGGTGTTGACTTTGATGCATTGATATGCATCTCACTATTTGTCTGTTTGGTTGTATGATGCACTTGACTTTTCGTGCTATGGTTTATGCCTTACTTATCTGACTAGATTTTGCTTATGATTCATTCATTGGACTATTTGCCTACTTTATTACTAGATCTACCTGTTTTCACTCCATGTTCATATGATACATATGATTGCTTTGCCATGCTTTATATTTTTCATATGTTTTCATATATTCCTCAAATTTAATCAAATCTTATGTTGTTTTAGGAAACTCCTAGGGTTGAGGGGGAGTGTGTTTAAACTTCACAACCCGTCTAAACCCTTTTCAGTGTTTGACAAAGGGGGAGAGTGTGGTTGGTTAAGTTTAGGATGATTATGTTGTAGGGGGAGGATCCAAATTCCCCTATGATTCTGAAATTTGAGAATATCCAATCCTTAAACTTAAAATCGGGTTGTCAAACAACAAAAAAGGGGAGATTGTTGATGCAGTCTGACCCTGATTGTTGTTTTGGTGTTGACTCCGATTTTAGTTTAGGCTGATGAGATGATTGTGATTAAATCCTGGTCGTGGACTAGGCATACCTAATGGGACTAGGTTTGAGGAAAAATCCTAGCTTGGAGGGCTAGGTGTGAAAAGTCCTAACCTGGAGGGTTAGGTGTGGAAAAATCCTAGCTTGGAGGGCTAGGTGTGAAAAGTCCTAACCTGGAGGGCTAGGTGTGGAAAAGTCCTAGCTTGGAGGGCTAGGTGTGAAAAGTCCTAACCTGGAGGGTTAGGTGTGGAAAAATACTAACTTGGAGGGCTAGGTGTGGAAAAATCCTAACCTGGAGGGTTAGTGCGAAAAGTCCTAGCTTGGAGGGCTAGGTGTTGAAAAAGTCCTAGCTTGGAGGGCTAGGTGTGAAATCCCGGTTTGGAGGGCTAGGTAGATGAAACCCTGGCTTGGAGGGTCAGGTCCTAGCTTGGAGGGCTAGGTTGGATGAAATCCCGGTTTGGAGGGCTAGGTTGAAATCCTAGTGAGTGAAGTCAGGTCCTAGCTTGGAGGGCTAGGTTGAAGTCCCGTGAGTGAGACTGGGCACGGAGTCTTGGTCCGAGGGACTGAGCACGAGTCAGGGGAGGTTGGGAGCCAGTTCTATTAACTTAGAGTGGGTTTGGCCTTGCCCAGATCGGTCTGGTGACCGATCAGGGAAGTTGGCACGAAGTTCCCTCGTGGATCGGTCTGGTGACCGATCCAACGATGTCTGATCGGTCAGGTGACCGATCAGGGAGCTTCCAGTAACTTTGGCAAACCTACTGTTCGACTCCTGATCGGTCTGGTGACCGATCAGGGAGAAACCTTGATCGATCAATCTGAACGATCAACTGTCGCGAGGTTTCTCACCCGAACCGATCAGACTGGAGCCTGATCGGTGAGGGAGTGTCCTGATCGGTCTGGTGACCGATCAGCCATGTATTTCAGGCGGGATTGTGGCAAGCAGATTTCTGGATCGGTTTGGTGACCGATCTGGTGACTGGTCAGGGTGACCGATCATATAAGCTTGCGATTCCAGGTTTCTCACTGGAGCCTTATCGGTCTAGGATCATCCTGATCGGTCTGGTGACCGATCACTTTAATTCAAAATGCGCTGTCAGAGTTCTGATCACGCTCTGAACACTTCTGATCACCACTGATACTCCACTGATATGTTCTGATGCTTTGATCTTCTGTTGATTTGCTGTCCTAATGTGCTGCTAAGTGTGCAGGTGACTCAGGGATTATCCAAGGGAAGTCAAAAGAAGGTTTTCGCTACAGCAGTTTTGGCTGTTTGCTTTAGCAGGTTGCAACGTTCTCTGGCATGAGCTGCAACGGCTGAGGAGCTGATGACCTGGGGCTCAACTGGAAGGGATTCAGTGAGTTCAGAGGAGGTCAGGGATAGCTGGCTGTTGCAGGAGAGCAGCTGGGAGCTGCTGCAGAGGAACGGTTGACCTGGCGATGGAAACTGGTTAAGCTGGGTAGCGGAGAAGAGCGGAACAGACTTCTTGCTAGAGTGGTTGCTGTGCTATCAGTTCTCAATCATCGAAAGCTTTGCTCTACACTTGCGATTACTCTACTGTCTTGAGCAACCGTCTATTACTTGGGCACTTGGAAGAAGAAACAAGGAGCTTGAGTCCATCAGCGAGAAGACACGAAAAAGGGAGTTCTTGCGTGAGATCTGCGCTGAGTGGAGCTCGGGAGAAGTTTGCTTGTGTTCTTGTGGTTCTAAGTGCTAAGTAAGATCCTTCTGGTGTTTCTTGTACTCTATACTTGATCATTTTGAAACGCTGTGGAGAGGTTACTCCACCGAGAAGGAGGTTGCATTCTATCCGGATTTTTCGGGGCTTGATCTGCCGACGATCAAGGGATCACCCACCTTACAGGCACGCCAAGGAGTAGGGGCAAGTTATCCCCGAACCTTGTAAATCCTCTTTGTTAGCGTTTGGTGGTTGTTCTTAGGTTAGGGTTTAAATTCTGCATACTCTGTTTTTATTGCTTCCGCTGTGCTACTAATCCTTGAGGTGCAGAAAATTTGAAAAGCTCTAAGTTCCGGTGTCTGGCTACATTCACCCCCCCTCTCTAGCCATCCAAGTTCCAACAAGGAGCATCCCGAGTGGCGAAGGTGCCGAGCCTTCAGTCGATTCACTTCGAACTCAGTTGGGGTATTGCCACTCAGACACACCCTGACGCGGGAAGCATAGTTACTCTCGGTAACCATGGCCTTTGGGCCTGAGTTCATGCCCAGCCCTCAGTCGACATCCACACTATAAGCTCTCAGTCAGCATCCACACTATAAGCCCTCAGTCGGCATCCACACTATAAGCCCTCAATTGACATCCATACTATAAGCCCTCAGTCGGCATCAATACTATAAGCCATCAGTCGACATTACTACTATAGGTCGCCAGTCGGCACCAAGCCACCAGCCGACTCTAGAATTCGAGGTTTTATCGTGACTTATCAGAACAACCACTCCTTGACACAGACCTAGCAGAAGAAGTACAGATTCGACGCAGGTCTGGTACTATTCCGGCCGAATCGCAAGTATCCTTTTGACGCCATGATCTCCCTGCCATACTCTGACCCTCCCGTACTACTACCACATGCGCTTGTGTCAGGATGAGCGGCACCTGACGGCGCTCGTCCTTAAGTTGACAGCGCTCCTTTCCTTATTCCGGTATGCGACATACTACCCTGTCACCAGGGGCGTAGCCAGAATTTAAAATTACCTAGGCCTGACAGAATCGAGAACCTTGAGAGTTGAAGTATCAAGAATTATGAGTAAACAAGCAAAATTGAGTAATTGATCATCTTTGTATAAGATTTTCTAGAGAATGAAAAAGAAATAGATTTGATATCATATTAATATACGTTAAAATAAAATTATGAGATATAACTTATATTTGCATACATAGACATGTCGCTCATTACATGACAAAGCAGTGACCACGTCACATGCGGCCTCTCACAAAGTGATCACCCACCGCGAGCGCTTCCCGATTTACCAATATGGCAGCCGGTGGGAAACTTCCGTGGGGCCGGGTCGATCGCCCGAGGTTGGAAAAACCTCGTTAACCAATTTTTTCTCACAAAGTGATTGCACGCGAAGCTGTTGCTAGTTGCCTCGAGAGACAACGTTCACCTCGTGTGCGGTCACTTCGCTATTGGTCACACACGAAGCAGTTCTTGATCGCTTAGCGAGGCAGTGTCTGCCTCACGAGCGCCTTGCCGACCATCTCTTGAGTAGCCAACGTTGGTTGGCTCTTTGTCAGCGACGGAATTAATAGATTAGAGTAAAATTAGTGAAAAAGAAATAGTATTGCGGAGAGGAAAAAAGACCTTACTATTGACAAATTCAGAGTAAAAATATTAAACAAATTAAAATTAATATGTTTATTAATTTTTAAATATAATAATTTTTATAAAATTTATCATTTTAATTTGATATATTATTTTTAAAATTAATTATTTTTAATTTGATGTTTTATCAATTAATAAATTTGTGATTAATTAAAAAAATAAAAAAATAATCAATTTTTTTTAAAGGAGGTGGGGCTGGAGCCCACCCTAGCCCAAGGGTGGCTCCACCCCTGCCTGTCACCCTGGCTATGCCTTACCCTGTCCTTGTATACGATAAATAGGTAGCAGAGGGGGCAGAAGCTGTCAGCTTCCCCGGCTATATAAGCCTCTCCGCTCCGCATCCCCCAGGTATGCGTAATAGTGTTTTCACTACTGTTCTATTGCTTTCGCTGCTCTTCCACCACCGGGGACTGACTTGACCTTCGGCGTGCCTTGCCGGGGACTTTTCCCGACGGGTTCTAACAGTCTCTTTCTTGCAGATAGCAGTCGGCCCCAGCAATTTGTGATCTTCAGGAGACCGCGTGCGCTGTTAGGAGTCCATCTCGCTTCACGACCGGATCAACCACCTCTATGAAGATTTGAAAATTGTGTATTTGAGACTAAAAGATCCACTTAAATTATGGAAAAATTTAGAGGAAAGGTTTAACCACAAAAAAATGATAATACTCTTTATATAGCTCGTTATAATTTGATTCATTTGAGATTCCAAAATTTTAAATCAGTTATAGAGACAATTTAGTCGTTTTCAAAATTATTTATCAATAAAAATTATATGGAGAGAATATTACTAATTGTGATATGTTAGAGAAAATATTCTATTTTTTATGTCTCAAGTATGCTCATGTCCAATTGACTCTAGTCCATTCTCTGAAGTAATATGAAAACTCATAACAATTCTGGACCAGGACAAGGATGTGGAAATAGTTGTAGTCAAGAATGTGATCATGGTCATGGTCGTGACCGTGGCTGCAATGTTTACCGTAATGATTGTGGTGGACATTCAAATTACCAAAAGTGAAAAAATAATGAGATAAAATAAGGAAAAAGTGACTTAGTCAGAATATTAAAAATAAATGCTACATGTGGAGTGATTGGACATTAGTCATGTATTTGTCGTACGCTAAAACTTCTTATGGAGCAGCTTCATTAAAGGAAAAGAAAAATAATATGGAGGCAAATGTCTTATCTCAAAATAATGACCCTAATAATGTTTTTGAGGATTTTGAAAATTTGCTCCAATTAAAAGTTGATGATTTTGTGGATATCTTTGAATTTGATGATTTTCTGGATAACACTGAATTTGATGATTTTAATTAATGTAATTGTTTTCATTTCTTACTATCTATAATAAATTCAAGTTCATTGTTTGTTTATTTATTTATTTTGAAGACTCATAGCTATTATTGCATTTAAAATTGGAACAAAGATCGAAGATGAGGATCTCTGTCACGTAGGTCGTGCATGCGAATGTACATATAATTCTCAAAAAAAAAAGATCTTCCTCATCTTATTATTAAAAAGCAAAATATGACTACTATATCAGGTAATATAACCCTAATCAGAGGCTCTGACAAATCAAATATTTTATTATACTATAATAAATTTGACTTTTCGCAAGACGCAATTATGCTATTCGTAACGCGCATCGTACACTACACAATTGCAAGCTATTGAAAGTCATAAGACATTGATAATGTGCGTCGCGTGTTGCAATTAAGAGCATTGTAGCACGTGGTACGCTCTACAATTAAAAGCATTCACAGTGCGTGACACGCTCTGCGGTTAAGAGTATTCGCAGTGCGTGTTGCGCATTGCGGTTAACCTCATTCATAGCACGTGGTGCGTGCTGCAGTTAAGGGTGTGATATTAACCACATTCAATTATCAACCTCATACATTTATCACTAATATTTATTTAAAATATATAATAGAAATTTAAGTTTAGACATCATTACAATTCATTCATCACTTAAAATAAAAACAAAAATTCAAAATATAATCAAAATGTGAATACACAATTTTTATTCATCTAATAAATATTTAAGTTAGTTTTACAAATAAAACACTAATGATAAGTCTTTTACATCCAAAGTTAATGCAACATTAGAAATAATTGAAAAGGAACCTACTCTCACAGTTAACTGAAAAGGTTTGTGGGTGCACATAATTTTCTACCCTCCCACTGTGTAGATTCATCACACGCCGAGAAAAGTTTGCGTTGTCTCTCTTTATCCTAATAGCTTTTGATATTATGTCCTATGAATACATAAATAGTGCACTTCTTCCATGTTAGGATTGTACCAAGAGGAACCTATAACAAGCAACACATTGTAAGGTTATATAATTCAAAAGCAACAAAATCCACAACATATATTACTATTGTTAACTACAATATATACCGACTTCATCTCCTTCTCGACTCTGGACCCATCAATTCCCTACAAGTTGGTTAAATCCATGAACAAAGGATTCTCCTGAAAATAAATTTGCCTCCAGATAATAAAAAAAGTGAAAAACCACTGAAATAATAGATAAAAAAGTGCACTTTCATGTTAGGATGTACAAAGAACTATAACAAGCAACACATTAAGTAATAATTCAAAAGCAACAAAATCCACAACATATATAACTATTGTTAACTACAATATATACCGACTTCATCTCCTTCTCGACTCTGGACCCATCAATTCCCTACAAGTTGGTTAAATCCATGAACAAAGGATTCTCCTGAAAATAAATTTGCCTCCAGATAATAAAAAAAGTGAAAAACCACTGAAATAATAGATAGATAAAAGGGAGGGTAGAACCCTCTTACCTTGTTCTTAAGGTTCACCAGTATTACATGAGTATACGTTCCTCCGGATACAAGATCATAGCTTTTCTCAACCGAACACTGCCAATATGATATCATCAGCCATTTGAGTCTAATGAATTTTGACAAATAGAGTAAGAGAAAAAAAAAAAAAATCAACAGCCGCTATAACTACAGAACTTGGAGAAGTTGCTTCTTTCATTATATTTTGCAAATAAAAAGTAAAGACAGAAAAAACGGCACCTTAGAGAATCTAGCACAATTCTTCAACACTTGCTCTTGATAAGCTCTAAATTATTGAGTAGTAGTATGTAGTTACTCACAGAAAATACAAGTTTAATTGATACACAGAGTTAAACCTTAAAAAATCTGCAACAAATCCATGAAAATTGTAGACAAACATTTCTTGACCAAAAAACCAAAACCTATTAGATAATTATAATTTATCTAACTGAATCATTTAAAAGTAGCTTTGAATGGTTGATTACTAATTATTGCTTTAAGAGCTCAACGCTAGTTTGAACTTTGAAGCTTTATCCTTCTATCATGTGTGGCATACACGTGCAAGAGCTTAAAATAGCGCAATATTGTAGATAATCCACTACTACAATAAATATGATGGGAAGTAGCTGCCCCCGGGCTATGGTACAGCGGAAGGCAACTAGTTATTATCATATCACTAGTTTTGCTCAAGGTGTCAAGTGGGCAGTATGCTCCTAGTGGACAGGTTTCAGGCCATTAAAGAAAATAATCATTCCCAAACAAATACTAAAAATCTCATCTTTGAAGCAAAACAACAGGTAAACAAACACAAGTTAAATAGGAAAAAAAAACAAACCTTTCTTTGCACGCGTAGGGCTTCAGAAGGACCCAGAAATTTTCGTCGACCGGTGGTAGACTCGACGACGACGATGTGAATAGAACGGAAGAGAGAGGAGATATCGCGCGACGGTGAAGGGTCGAAAGGGGACTAAGATGCCGCGGGGCTCGGCGAGGCCGAAGGCAGAGGTGGTCACGATGGCACGCTTGCCGGCGACGAAGGGCCCATGGGGCGAGTAAGTGTGAGAGCGCTGAAAAATAGCGGGAAGAGAGGGCTCACGCGGGTGGCGAAGGTTTTGACGAGCCGGCGAGGAGCTTTTCGAGCGACGAAGGTTTTGGTGAGGAGGTTCGCGCGACGATTGGTTTTTGGGCTTTCGATCGGGGAAGCAGGTTATAATTCGGCGCGGGCCAGATTAAAAAAAACGGAGGAAACACCTAGTTTTTATCATTCTTAATTTTTCACTTATCTCAAAATAAAAGATAAAATCCATTTTAATTCTTATTCTTTTTTACTTATTCTAAAATGTCGGAAATCGGTGCGTACGACTAGAGGAGGATGAATAGCCGATCACCCACTTGATTCGCCAATTTCTTCCTACACGTATTAGCAAGTGCAAACGGAAACTTAAACTACAAACTAAACAATGCTAATGTCAAATCTTTACGTAGTTCGGAAATGATACTCTTACTCCACGGCTGTCCGTAAGGTGGACGATCCCGATCCGTCGATGGATGATTCTCCGGAAGACCTCCGGCTAGCTCATGTCGCTCCTTGTGAGTGAAGAAACCTCATCAAAAACTCACGACAACACCTGAGCACTTGGAGACTACTAATAAGCTTTACCCAAGTTTATTTCGTCAACCTTTGTCTGGCCAAACCGAGCTCTCTTAAATAGATCTCACTGCTGAAACAGTCGTTACCAATCGACTGGTGCCAACACCAGTCGACTACTCCACCTTGGATTCGAACGTTACAACCCAACGTTCGAATTCCAGCTGACACCAATCGACTGCTATATTCAGCAGTCGACTGATCTTTCTGTGACCTTTACCAGTCGACTGATCCAAGCATCATTCGACTGATCAGCCCCTAAACCTAGGGTTTCAGCCCCGAATATAATCACTTAGCACTCGTCCTCACCCGACCAACCTAGACCTAGCCTTCTAGCCTCCTCCATCAGCCTTGCGTCCTTCGGATGCCTCTCCATCCTTCACGCTTTGCCTTCTGGAGTTTCCTTCGGCCTCAATCCTTGTTGTCGGGTCTTCCTTTGCCAAGATGTCACTTGGACTTTTCTTCTTTGTTGTACCTATATCTTGCATACTCAGAATGCATATTAAATACAATAATAATCCTAACTTAAACTTTTGCCCAAACATCAAAACTCTGGGTACTTAGATTGCTCCAACATAAAATAGTTTCTCTATTTTTTTTAGCTACTAAAATAGTCCCTCATGTTTCAAAATGTTTCCCGAATTGATCTTCCCTTTAGATTTTCATTAAAAACAAACGAATATAAAGTCTTATCACGCATTCATTAGTTTATTTTCGTCACTCTTATTTATCAGTTATCACTTATCCAAAATAGTTCTTCCTCTTTACAAGTTGCTAAATGGTTCCTAATGTTTTAAAATGTTTCACGAATTCATCTTTCTTATTAGATTTTTATTAAAAATAAACAAAAATAAAGCACATTATCGATTCATATATCTTATTAGTTCATATTTTCATATTTTCTTCAAATTAAACATTTTTTTTCTTTGAACTAAATTAAACTTTTTTTTCTTTCAACTAAATTAATTCTAAATTATCAATATATATTTATCAATTATAAAACAATAAGAAAAATTTTTTATGAAAAATTTAAATTGTTTTGATAAGCCATAGCAATTTAAGTTATAATAAGAGAAAATATAAATTCTTTCATGATATGTGAGTAGGTCAAGCCAGGAATTAGATCACTTTCATTCATATCATGCATCATTGCAATAATATCTTTTTATCTAGAAATGAACTAACGGGAGATATAAATAAGTGATGAACTTTATTTTCATTTGTTTTTAACAAAAATCTAATAGGAAAGGTGAATTCGGGAAATATTTTGACAAATATGAAGAACCATTTTGGCAGCCTCAAAAGAAGATGAACTATTTTTGGATAAGTGGCAAACAAAAGAGGGATCAAAATGAGCTTATGAATGGGTAAAATTTTAAAGGGAGGATGAATTCGGGAACTATTTGAAAAATGAGAGACTATTTTGGCAGTTCGAAAAGAGGAGAGACTATTTTGGAATAAGTGAAAAATAAAGGGACTAAAATGGGCTTTATTCCTCTCAAAATAATTTCTCATCTTTTCCAACAGTTAAAATAATCCCTCGTATTCCAAAATATTTTTCAAATTTATCCTCTCATTAAATTTTCATTAAAAACAAACGAAGTTAAAATCTTATCATCCATTCTTATGTTTATTTTCGTCACTCTTATTTATTACTTATCCAAAATAGTCTCTCCATTTTGTAGGCTGCCAAAATGATCTTTCATATTTCAAAATATTTTTCGAATTCAACTTTGTTATTAGATTTTCATTAAAAATAAAATCCATTACCCATTCATATCTTCTGTTAGATTATTTCTTCATATTTTCTTCAAATTAAAACCCTTTTTTCGTCTAAATTAATTCTAAATTATCAATATGTATTTATAAATTATAAAGTCACAAGAAAATAATTATGAAGAACATGAGCTATTTTGAAGTGTTGTAAAAGTTTAAGTTATAATAAAAAAATTACAAATACTTTCGCGATATGTGAGTAGGCTAGGTGATTAGATAACTTTCATTTATATCATGCATCATTACAATAATATCTATTTATCCGAAAATGAACTAACGAGGGATATAAATAATTGATAGACTTTATTTTCGTTTATTTTTAACAGAAATTTAATTAGAAAGATGAATTCGAAAAATATTTTGATATATGAGGGACCCTTTTGGTAGCTTGAAAAGAGGAGGGACTATTTGTTTGATATGTGACAAATAAGTAGGACGAAAATAGGCTTATGAATGAGTGATAGACTTTATCTCCGTTTGTTTTTAATAGAAATCTAACGAGAGGATGAGTTTGGGAAATATTTTGAAATACGAGAGACTACTTTAACAATTCAAAAAGAGGAGAGACTATTTTAGGATAAGTAAAAAATAAGAGGGACTAAAATGGACTTTAACTTCTAAGACTTTTTAAGGCACAAAAGTGCCCTTTTAAATTTTAATTAATATATTTTAGAACAAACTTCGTGTGTTGTTAAAATTTTAATTTTTAAAATTTATAGTACTTTATTAGCGTTTAAAAAAATAGGTTGCTAATATTTACTTTTAACACATGTAATTTTTTATTAACTGTTATTTATATAAATATAATATTAGATGCGTGGTAAAAATTATTATTAACGATGCATTTTAATAGTGTGCCATTGATAATATGTCACGGAAAATCACATTTATTATAATAGAAGTTTAGGATGGGCGGACACGATAGAAAATAAGGGAGTTTGCGTGAGGGAAGAGATTAGGATTCACGATTGCGTGCGGAGCTTTGGAGATTTTTGCGTGAAGAAAAAAAATTAGTTAATGAGATTTTTTCAATCTCGGGTGATCATGATCTCACGGAAGTTTTCTACTAACCGTCAGGGTAAATCGAAAAATACTCGCGGTAGCCGATCTAGAAGTCTAGCGTCCCAAAATTCGCGTCCCATTTGAAAAAAAAATCCTATAAATATGCGGTAGCCGAGAATCAAATCACGAATATTTGGGATTTTGCGTGAAGAGTATTTTGGGTCGGAAGGGATTACGTGCGCAGGTTTTTTTTTTTTAAATTTTCTGCGTTATGTTTTATTTAATGTGCTGGTTTTATTTTTATTTTATCTGCAGTTTGTTTTTAATTTTATGTGCAGTTTGTTTTATCTTATACACGTTTTTTTTAAATTTCATGTGCAGGTTTTTTTTATCTTATACGCAGATTTTTTTAGTGTTATGTGCAGGTTTTTTTTTCCTTGTGCGCAATTTTTCTATCGGCGCAATATTTTGATAAAAAATAATTTAAGGAATAATACTATTAAGGATGCACGTTGCACGTTATTAATATTATATAATATTTATTAATAACGTATATTTTGTGTATGCCGTTATTATACATGTATAATAAGTATTAACAATGTGCTTCCTATATCATTAATATTAAATTTTAACAATATATTTTATATGTCGTAGAAAAATTTATTGATAGTATATTTTTTTTATATATTGTCATTTATATAAATATTATATTATTTGTAATGTATATAATTGGCCATGTTGTAAAAGTTATTATTAACGATGCATTTTAATTGCACACTGTTAATGATGTACAGTAAAAAATCATATTTATTATAATATTACCAGAAGAGACTAATTTCTAGAATAATAATGTATTATTTTCACCTAAATTCCATAGAAACTTATTAAGTTTCAAAGATACTTGTTTTATAAATTATTAATGTTAAAATGGGATAGAAACAAGTTTCGAGAAGGCTGTGTATTTTCTCCTATGATTTTTATTATACATATATTAGACTGATTGAAATAAATGTCATAGTAAATAAGAAGTTGACTAGTCAAAATGAATTCCTTTTATGATATGATATATTGGGTCATCCTGGATATATATAATGATACGATGAATCATGAAATATTCTTCTGGGCATCCATTGAAGAACATAAAAATACTTAAATATGATGAATTCACATGTACTAATTAATAATATAATCATCTAAGTAAAATTGGAATTGAATCACTTAAAATTTTAAATTGGATACATGACCATATATAGGCTAATTCACCCACCATGTGGTCAGTTTATATATCTTATGATTTTAATAGATACATTATAAGTATTTCTAGTTAATTTTGATATTGATCAACCAAGTTAAGTTAGATCTTATATTTTTGATACCTTGTGTCTAAGTATAGAGGGACTTAGGAATATAAGAAATTGAGTGGAAGACGCACACTACAAGAAAATTGAGGTTTACCGACGGAAATTCATTCCGTCGGTATTTTTCTGACAGAATTGGGATTCCGTCGGAATTTACTGACGGAATAAATTTTCCGTCGGTACATTCCGTTGTTCCCGTCGGTAAATTGAAAATCCCTTTCGGCCATAACGAATTATTCCGACGGAAATCACTGTTCCGTCGGAAGTTTCCGACGGAACAGTGTTTTTCGTCGGAAGTGGAATTTTTTTCGAAAAAATTTTGTATTTAATTTCCGACGGAAGCACTGTTCCGTCGGAAATTTCTGACGGAACAGTGATTTCCGTCGGAAACGTGGTTTCGGCGCTAAAATTGTACCGACAGAATAGGATCCGTCGGCATTCCGTCGGTGACCCTTGGTAAAATTAGGTCACAGCCGATTTTTCCCTCACACACATGCATATCCTCCTCGCTCGCAATTGTCGGCGCCGTCGATCGTTCTCCTCCGTCGATCGTGTCTCCGTCGAGGGGAGTCGCTGCTGGCCGCAGGGGTTCGAGCCGGTCCTGGGGCCACGGACGTGGCCGAGGTGGCAAGGTGGCGGGCCTTGGGGCACGCCGCCGCGCCCATGTGGCCTGGGGCACGCTGGCGCCCCTGGGAGGAGGCCGGCGTGCCCCTTCGTGCCCATGCGGCCTGGGGGCACGCCGGCGCCTCTGGGGGCACGCCGGCGTGCCCCTGCGGCCTCGGGGCATGGCGACGGCCCTGCGGGCACGGCGGCGGCCGTGGGGGCATGCCGGCGCCCCTGGGGGCATGCCGGCGTGCCCCTGCGTGCCCCTGCGGCCTGGGTGCACGCCGACGGGCCTGGGGCACGCCAGCGGCCCTGGGGACATGTAGACGAGGAGACGAAAACTTTTTATCCTGAAGGTTTTATCCTGAATGCAGGTTTTATCCTGAATAGTAATTATGATTATTATTAATTTAAGTTTAGTTATTATAAATTTTCAAAATTTAATATAATTTATATGCAGGTTTTATCCTGAAAGCCACCGAGTATACAGTTATATTACTGGCAAATTTAAAGAAAGAGCCTGCGCTGCTGGCATTACATGGAGACATGTAGACGAGGAGACGAAAACTTTTTATTACAATGAATTTGTCGTAAGTATATTTAATACATTTACTATTCTAATATATACTATTCTAATACATACTTGAATAAACTCATTTGAATAAATTGTATTGCAGAAAAATATACATGGGAGGACGGTCACGAGGCAGAATCTAAAATTACTCGGAATTCTTATTGTGCCAAGTTGTACCGTGACCATATGTATTATTTGAGGAAAAAGGCGACGCGACCGACATATGTTGATGCCGAGACTTGGGGTGTATGGACGGTCACCTGAGTTGAAGAAAGATGGAAAGAAAATGCTGATAAGGCTCGTGCCAATAGAAATACAGAGCCAGGTGGCCCGAGCACCGGAACTGCCCGGCATTCATCTGGATCGAAGTCTATTGTTGAGCATACAATGGACTTGGTAAGTAAATTCAAAGTTATGCAAGTAAATTTTATATTTATCAATTATCATACTCGTATAATTTGGTTCTAATAAATTTTTATAAATAGGAACGAGATCTTGCTCGCCAGCCCACTTGTTTGGAGATATTTCTGAAGACCCATAAGAAGAAAGATGAGTCTTTTGTCGATTCTCGATCACAGACCATACACGTAGAATTCTTATTTTTATTATATATTTAATTGTTTCTATCTTTATTAATCTGATAATTTAATTTCAATATTAATCCGATAATTTTTTTTACAGGATCAAATTACAAATAGAGTGGTTGAGGCATCTCAGCCCTCGATAGAGGGGGGGGGGGAGCCACAGACATTGTCCACCGACCAGCTGAATGAGATTTACTATGATGTTGTCGGTGGACGGACAAAAAACTCCACCCTCTACGGGCTTGGCTCATAGGCCTAAGTTGTCTTCGATCGTCTGAGGATGCCCAGGGGTCGTGCCTCTTCGTCCGCTTCTTCAGAGATGCAGTCTTTACGTTAGGAAAATCATGAAGTGCGCTCTCAAATTGCCTCCATGGATTAGAGGATGAATAATTGGATAGCCGATCAGGAGCGGCAGAGAGCGGCGGACGAATGGAGGCATAAAGCTTTGGTGGACCATATGAACGCGGTCATAGCTAATTTCACTCCAACACAACCATCCCAACACGATTTTGAGTCCCAGGAGACTCAAGACCCAACAGACATGGACGAGTAAAATTTTTTGAGGTATCTGTTAAACTATGACATGTGTTTTATTTCAATTATGTTAAATTTATTTATTCATTATTTACACTCTAATAAATTATATTTTTATTTTTTAGGACTCTGGATAGGTACAACTAAACATCCTTACAGGTGAGTTATAAAGCCAGAGGTCTAATTAGATTTTGCTTACTGCTTATCATTAGTTTTTGCTTATCATTAGTTTTTGCTTATCATTAGTTTTTTGAGGTATATGTTAAACTCTGGATAGGTATTCAATGAACCATGTCATTCTCTGAAGTTCCAGGCACAACATTAATTATTTTTTCTCATCAAACGTATAAAACAACTAACTCCCTTCAACTTCTCAAGTGGACCTGATTAAGCCAAACACATTTACGGTTTTAAAACTATCCAGTTCCTTGGTGCCTATTTGGTCATTAAATGTGTGAGTCAATGAATCTGTCTTGTACTCTTGTTTATATTAGGCGCAGACAATTTCTTATTCTACCATTCATGTCTTTTCAATATTAATTTTTTTTTTGTGAATTACATGTCTTTTTTTCCACCATGCATATTGACTTTGTTATGCTAGTTAAGGGGAGCTTGACTGCAGGTTTTGATGCTTATGTAGAAAAAGCAAAAAGGTCAGCTATGGACTACAGCTATGGAAGGTTAGAAGATTGGATGACAAACAGCTGCGAGTAGACTTGTATTGTGACATTTAGAGAGCGAATTTCATTTATCGAATGTTTATAGTATTTTGGATTGGATACAAACATGTATTATTGTACTTTTTTTAATTGCTATGCATTTGGAGACTTGTAAAATATTATTTTCAAACTAGTCGGTTGTAATATATTATTTTTTTGTCAATGATTATTTATTGTGTAAATTATGTTATTTTGTCATATGGATTTTTGCTAATCAAAATATTTTTCTACCATTAATCAAAATTTTTTTTATTACGTTCCGACGGAATACCGACGGGAATAAAGATCCGTCGAAAATATATCGAACTGGGCTTACGATAGATCACCGACGAAATCTCAGATTCCGTCGGAAATTTCCGACGGGAACTGAGATTCCGTCGGAAATTCCACTATTTTCAGTCGAAGATTACCGACGGAAACTCTGTTTCCGTCGGAGAATCCCGACGGAAACAGAGTTTTCGTCGGAGATTCCTGACGGAAACTCTGTTTCCGTCGGGATTCTTCGTTCATCCCGCCTTTGTATTTTTCGACGGAATTGTATTTCCGTCGGTTTTTCGTTGGTATTGACCGACGGAAAATTCCGTCGGTACGTTTCTTTTGCTGACGGACCCATATTTCTGTCGGAAATATTGCCCCGACGAATAATTTCCCGTCAAAATTTTTTCCGTTGGGAATGCTTTGTACCGACGGAATTCCGTCGGTAAATTCCATCGGTAAGGCTGGAATTTTTTGTAGTGGCATTAAGTAAGAATAATAACAGGAGAAAGGAATCGACAAACTCAGTGCATCTGAAGGGCAACGAGCTGCGGAAGAGTATACTTGTAGAGCAAAAAGGTTGCACGTGGTGCATCCTGTTGGAAACGGATGGCTAGAGAAGGGGGGGGTGAATATAGCCAGACATAATTTCTTGCTTTTTGATACTTCTGCGTGATCAGATTAGTAGCAGCGGAAACAAAAACACAGAAGCAGAAATAAAGAACAGCAAGCAAAACATAAAGGGAAGCAAACCGACGCTAACACCTCAATATACAAGGTTCGGGGATAACTTGCCCCTACTCCTTGGCGTGCCCGTGAGGTGGGCGATCCCTTGATCGTCGGCAGATCAAGCCCCGGTGAACTCCGGATAGTAGCAGCCTCCTTCTCGATGAAGAAACCTCTCCACAAGTGATCTCAAGAAGATACAAGTTAAGCACAGAGACACTCGAGAAGACAAGCTCACAAAGATGTAACAAGATCGCTCAAGCACAAAGCAACAAAGAGCACGAACACAGCCCAGCCAAACTTCCCAAGTTTCTGTCTTGTTCGCCTCGGCTCCTCTGCTTCCAGCTTCGTCACTTAAGCTCCTGCTCAACGTCGCCAGCTCCATCAGCACCACTGACTCACACCCTGACCCACTGACCTCTCTGAGCACTCAGTCCACTGGACACTCCTCCAGCTGAGCCTCCGTCAGTTACCAGCCGCGCCTTCATCAGTTGCCAGTTGCGCCAGATGCCGTTGAGACCTGAAAACACAATAGATTCAAACCTGCTCCAAGGAAAGCCTCCCATTGACCCTCCTTGAGTGTTTGAATCACCTGCTATCACCTGCACACTCCAACAGAGGCTTAGCAATGCATATCAAAAAGAAATCAGCAAATAGCAGAGAATCGACAGTGAAAACAGACTTCTGACAGCATATTTGAATTAAAGTGATCGGTCACCAGACCGATCCAGGGCTTGTGGATCAGTCACCAGACCGATCCACCTCTGTGCTGGGATTCCCAGCTCTCACGGCAACACAGCCTGATCGGTCACCAGACCGATCATGGTGAAGCCTGATCGGTCACTCAGACCGATCAGGACATATGAACAGTAATTCTGTAATCAGATCCTAAGTCCCTGATCGGTCACCGGACCGATCCAGGGTCTGATCTGGAGGAGAACTCACTCACTGTTCGCTCCCTGATCAGTCACCAGACCGATCAGGAGCAAGTCAGTGAGGAAGCTGCTTGCTCCCTGATCGGTCATCGGACCGATCAGACATCGCTGGATCGGTCACCAGACCGGTCTGTTGGATCGAGAGAACCGATAGAGGGGGGTGAATATCGGAAATCGTTCGGATTTAAGATAGAGAATTTGCACAGCGGAAGATAAAAAACAAAACACGCAAACACAGTGATTTTTACTTGGTTCGGAGCCTAGGTCGACTCCTACTCCAAGGCCCACGGTCGTTGACCGTTTACTTTGGGCAATTCTATATGAGGCACAAAAACAGTTTACAAAAATGGATTACAATAGTAGTGTAATAAGCACAAAATTAAAATATCACTTTTTGTTACCGGCGTCCAAGGTAGATCGACTTTTCGGAGCGGAGGGACGTCGTAGGCTCGAGTTGGGAAGTTTCCGGAGCAGAAGAGCGTCGAAGCGTTGAATCAATTGTAGTTGTGAACCTTGGGGTCGAGGGCCCTTTATATAGCCCTGGGGGCGCCCGGGACGTTGGGGGCGCCCCCCACGTGTCAGTTGATCCGGAAGTTGCTCGGTCAGCTTCTGATCCCTTTACATTCGGGATCAGCTTTGACCGGGGCGCCCGTATTGACCGGGTCAAACTTTCATCTGTTGGCTTCGAGGGGAGCTGCTTCGATAGTTGGCGCAGGGGGCGCCCGGGAGCAGCGGGGGCGCCCGGGAGCACGGGGGCGCCCGGGAGATGAGCTCTCGAAGCCTGCTCTTGTTTTATGTGTTTTGTGTTCACCTTGGGGGCGCCCGGGACACTCCGGGCGCCCTGGTCAGCTGTTGCCTCATTTCTTTGAGGCTCTCTGAGCTGCAGTCACTCGTTCCTTCAGTCCTGCATCCAGGGTTAGTCCAAAACACCATAAAACAATAAAATATTTGTTTATACAGCCTTAGCTGTCTTGGTTCTGACTTTGGGTCTCCAAAATGGAGCCCTAGGTCGAACCGACGCCTACTGTTCCCTCGACGGGGAACGCGTCCTCACCTACTCCTCTCGGGAGAATGTACCTGATGCCAACCGCTCCTCTGGTTGGACTTTTGCCTGGCAGTCCTTTGCCAAGTCTTGGATACCGAGCTGTCCTTCGCCCGGTGCCTAGCATTCCTTCGCTAGGGCTTCAGTCCAAGCTGTCCTTTGTCTGGAGCCTAGCAGTCCTTCGCTAGGGCTTTTCATCCTGGCATTCCTTCGCCAGTGCCTAGCAGTCCTTCGCTAGGGCTTTTTACCCTGGCATTCCTTCGCCAGTCCCTAGTAGTCCTTCGCTAGGACTTTTTATCCTGCACACTAGAGTGACATGTTAGTTAACAAGTAAGACTTAACTTTTGAACCCTGTTGCCATTATCAAAACACAGGTTTGACTTGGGTGCTTTCTGCACCAACAATCTCCCCCTTTTTGATTTATGGCAACCCTAGTTCAAAAAGTTAAGTTTAATTAAAGCATGTAAAAACATTAAATTTTGTTTCCTCCCCCTGGAAGGACTCTCCCCCTAGATTTTTCAAAAATTCGTGGGGTTCTAAGTTTAAGGAAAAAAATTTTTACTTAGAATTTTTCAACAGAGAGCTTTTGTATTTTCAAAAAATGATTTTTTTTTTGCACTTTTGAAAACTTAAGTTTAGGTACTTGGAAATCTTTTGACAACTTAAGTGCATAGAAGAGTTTTTTAAAGCATGAGTTTAGAGTACTTAGAAAAATTTGAAGCCTTAAGTTTAAAGTACTCAAACGTTTTGAAAACTTTAACTTAAGTACTTAGTAAATTTTTGAGAAGGTGAAGTACTTAGAAAATTTAAAAAAACTTAAGTACTTAGAAAATAAAAAAAACTTAAGTACTTAGAAAATTTTGAAAAGCTTAAGTACTTAGAAAATTTTGAAAAGTTTAAGTACTTTACAGAATTTTGAAAAGCTCAGTTAAGTATTTTTTGAATAAATGATAGATTTTGAAATTTTGAGAGATAAAAAAATTTTAAACAACAAAAAATTTTAAATTCTCTCCTTTCTTATCAATAAAAAATTTTAAATTCTCTCCTTTCTGATCTCTCCCCCTTTGCCATATATCAAAAAACAGATAAATATAGCAGAAGTTAAATTGCATAAAGGAAATAATTTTCATTAAGGAAAATATTTGCATGATTTTGCTGTACTGAACCAATTCATGATAAGACTTAAACCAAATCAGTTGATTTTCTCTTGTAGGGACCTGTCTAATCCATTTAGCTACTTACTAACTATTATAAACAGTAGTTTTTGCTAGGGTTAGTCAAGTTAAGTGTTTTTGTTCAAGTTAGATTTTCTAAACTTGATTGCTGTGAAAGTTGTATTTAGTGCCCCAATTACTGCAGATGCACTGACTTAAAGCATCTTGAATTAAGGCAAAGACCTAAGCATCTCAACCCTTTCTAGGTTATCAATCAAAAGTACCCTAAAGTGCTTGTGAGATGCTGACTTCTAAGTCTATAGGTGCATGCAGTTCTAGGGTTAGGGCCTAGGCTAAGTCCATTGCGAAAAAGCCCTAGTTTTGAACGGGGTAGTTTTAAAAAAAACTAAGTCGGAAAAGATAAAAAAAATTGATTTTAAAAACAACAGTTTTTCAAAATTCTTTTTAGAAACTGATTTTTAAATTAAGTAAAGCAGTAAAAGGAATCAAAAGTAGAGTTAATCTATTCTACAGAACATAATCTTAACTGCCTTCTTAGTGAGCTGAACTCAGACTCAGGTAAGGGTTTTGTGAATATATCAGCTAAGTTGGATTTTGAGTCTATATGTTTAAGTACTATCTCACCCCTGGCTACATGGTCTCCTACGAAGTGATGTTTAACTTCTATGTGTTTTGTTCTGGAGTGTTGGATTGGGTTCTTAGTTAGATTAATTGAACTTATATTGTCAATAAATACTTGAGTTTAGGTGTAGTTGAGCTGGAAGTCTTTAAGAGTGTGCATCATCCATAAAAGTTGTGCTACACACTCTCCTAAGGCTACATACTCAGCTTCAGTTGTGGACAGAGCTACACAGTGTTGTTTTCTGCTGCACCAACTTACTAGACTATTTCCTAATAGTTGGCAGCTTCCACTTGTGCTCTTTCTATCTAAGGCTACATACACAGTGTTGTATCTCCTAAGGCTACATACTCAGCTTCAGTTGTGGACAGAGCTACACAGTGTTGTTTTCTGCTGCACCAACTTACTAGACTATTTCCTAATAGTTGGCAGCTTCCACTTGTGCTCTTTCTCTCCTTTCTTATCAATAAAAAATTTTAAATTCTCTCCTTTCTGATCTCTCCCCCTTTGCCATATATCAAAAAACAGATAAATATAGCAGAAGTTAAATTGCATAAAGGAAATAATTTTCATTAAGGAAAATATTTGCATGATTTTGCTGTACTGAACCAATTCATGATAAGACTTAAACCAAATCAGTTGATTTTCTCTTGTAGGGACCTGTCTAACCCATTTAGCTACTTACTAACTATTATAAACAGTAGTTTTTGCTAGGGTTAGTCAAGTTAAGTGTTTTTGTTCAAGTTAGATTTTCTAAACTTGATTGCTGTGAAAGTTGTATTTAGTGCCCCAATTACTGCAGATGCACTGACTTAAAGCATCTTGAATTAAGGCAAAGACCTAAGCATCTCAACTCTTTCTAGGTTATCAATCAAAAGTACCCTAAAGTGCTTGTGAGATGCTTACTTCTAAGTCTATAGGTGCATGCAGTTCTAGGGTTAGGGCCTAGGCTAAGTCCATTGCGAAAAAGCCCTAGTTTTGAACGGGGTAGTTTTAAAAAAAACTAAGTCGGAAAAGATAAAAAAAATTGATTTTAAAAACAACAGTTTTTCAAAATTCTTTTTAGAAACTGATTTTTAAATTAAGTAAAGCAGTAAAAGGAATCAAAAGTAGAGTTAATCTATTCTACAGAACATAATCTTAACTGCCTTCTTAGTGAGCTGAACTCAGACTCAGGTAAGAGTTTTGTGAATATATCAGCTAAGTTGGATTTTGAGTCTATATGTTTAAGTACTATCTCACCCCTGGCTACATGGTCTCCTACGAAGTGATGTTTAACTTCTATGTGTTTTGTTCTGGAGTGTTGGATTGGGTTCTTAGTTAGATTAATTGAACTTATATTGTCAATAAATACTTGAGTTTGGGTGTAGTTGAGCTGGAAGTCTTTAAGAGTGTGCATCATCCATAAAAGTTATGCTACACACTCTCCTAAGGCTACATACTCAGCTTCAGTTGTGGACAGAGCTACACAGTGTTGTTTTCTGCTGCACCAACTTACTAGACTATTTCCTAATAGTTGGCAGCTTCCACTTGTGCTCTTTCTATCTAATTTACAACCAGAATAGTCAGAATCCGAGTATCCTGACAAATTGAAGGTTGATGTTCTAGGATACCAAATCCCTACATTTAGGGTGCCCTTTACATATCTTAGTATTCTTTTTAGGGCTGCTAAGTGCGTTTCCTTAGCACAGGTTTGGTATCTAGCACACATCCCTACAGCAAAAAGAATGTCAGGTCTACTGGCTGTAAGGTATAGTAGGCTACCTATCATACTTCTATATAGTTTGAGGTCTACTGGCTTACCATCAGGGTCACTATCTATTTTTACATTAGTGGCCATGGGGGTACTTATGCTTTTAGAGTTATCCATTTTAAATTTCTTTATTAACTCTTTAGCATATTTGGATTGATGGACGTAGTTTCCATCTCTAGTTTGTTTGATTTGTAATCCTAGGAAAAAGGTATGCTCCCCAACTAAGCTCATTTCAAATTCATTTTCCATTATCTTGACAAACTCTTTTAGGAAGTTTGTGTTGGTGGATCCAAAGATTATGTCATCTACGTAGATTTGGGCAATAAATATATCTTTTCCTAGGGTTTTAATGAATAAGGTTGAGTCAATTTGTCCTTGTTTAAATTCTTTAGAAGTTAAGTAAGTTGATAAACGTTCATACCAAGCCCTAGGTGCTTGTTTTAACCCATATAGTGCTTTAGTTAATTTGTAGACGTGGTCAGGTTTGTCTAAGTCCTCAAACCCAGGGGGTTGTCCTACATAAACTTCTTCTTTAATGAATCCATTTAGGAAAGCTGACTTTACATCCATTTGGTATAGCTTAAATCCTTTATGGGATGCAAAGGCTAACAACATTCTAATGGATTCAAGTCTAGCTACTGGGGCATATGTTTCATCGTAATCTAATCCCTCTACTTGGCTGAATCCCTTAGCTACTAAGCGGGCTTTATTTCTAACTATTTCTCCTTGATCATTTAGCTTATTCCTAAAGACCCACTTAGTGTCAATGATGGATTTGCCTTCAGGTTTAGGTACTAGTTCCCAGACTTGGTTCCTCTCAAATTGGGTTAATTCTTCTTGCATAGCTATGATCCAATCAGGGCCAGGTAGGGCTTCATCTATAGTTTTGGGTTCTATTTTTGATATCATAGCTATTTGGCTAAGGTTTCTATAGGAGGATCTAGTCCTGACTCCTAGAGTTGGATCACCAACAATTTGATCGGTTGGGTGACTAAGTCTGGGTTTCTTGGTTCTTCTAGAACTTGGTTCAGCCTCAGGTCCGGCTGATCGGTTTGGTTCACTATTTGATTCGACTCTTAGGGTTGGTTCATTTGTTGGTTCGATAATTGTTTCAGTTGACTCATTAATTGGTTCAATAGTTAGTTCGTTTAAGGGTTCAATTAAAGGTTCACTAGTTTGTTCATTATTTTCTTGATCAGAATTTGATGAAGTTAGGTCTGGATTATCAGATATTGAGTTGACTTCTTCATCAAATATTAAGTTTGTTGTTTCTTCAATTTTCTTAGTTTGTTTGTTGTAAACTCTATAGGCTCTACTTGTGATTGAGTATCCTAGGAAGATACCTGGGGTTGATTTGGACTGAAATTTCCCTAAGTAGTCTTTGGTGTTTAGGATATGGACTTTGCATCCAAAGACCCTTAGGTAGTGTAGATTTGGGAGCCTATGGTAGTACAGTTCATAGGGTGTTTTGTTGTGTCGCTTGTTAATCAAAACTCTATTTTGGATGTAACAGGCTGTACTAATCGCTTCTGCCCAAAATTGGTTTGCTAAGTTAAATTCGTTGAGCATAGCCCTAGCGGTTTCCTGTAATGTTCTATTTCTTCTTTCGACTATCTCATTTTGTTGGGGGGTTCTAGGACATGAAAATTCGTGTAAATACCCATTGACCTTACAAAATTCCTCGAACCGTTGATTTTCAAATTCTCCCCCGTGGTCACTCCTAAGTCTTTTAATTTTAGTATCGTTTTGATTTTCAATTAATTTACAGAAGTCATTAAATAGGTTTAGGGTTTCATCTTTGGTTTTTAGAAACCTAACCCAGGTGAACCTAGAATAATCATCAACTATTACTAAGCAGTATCGGTTCCCGCTTAGTGACTTGGCTCCATGTGAATCAAATAGGTCAAGGTGCAGGAGCTCAAGTGTGGTTTGAGTTAGGTCAAATTGGATTAGTTTGTGATTAGATTTGGTTTGTTTACCTTGATTACATGATTCACATATTAGGTTTTCATTGTTTTTAATTTTGGGGATTCCTTTGATTAGGCCAAGTTGGGTGACTTTTGAGATAGTCCTCAGATTAGTGTGACCTAGTCTCCTATGCCAGAGGTTCGATTGTTCTAACTGGGTTAACATACATTTGGGTACTGAGGGAAGGTTTATAGTGTATACATTATTTTTCCTAGTGCCCTTAAGTATGATTTCTGAGTCTTGTACATTTTTAATCAGGCAGTTAGAATTGTTGAAGGTGACTATATAACCAGAATCATATAATTGACTTATGCTAAGCAAGTTAAATTTGAAGTTTTCAACCAAAAGAACTTTCTTAATAATAAAGTCAGATTTAAGCTCAATATTACCTAACCCAATTACCTTGAGTGTAGCATTGTTACCAAATGCCACTGAGCCTAGGTCCTTGAACTTGAGTTTGGTGAACTTCAATTTATCTCCAGTCATGTGTCTGGAGCAACCGCTATCCAACATCCATTGGTTTGGATCCAATTAGAGTCAGGAATAGCTTAAATTGAGTTTCACTGCCTAGTCTGTCTCATCCAAATCTAGGGTTTTCAATCACGTTAGCCTTATAGGTTTTGTGAGACAGGTTTTGACAAGTAAAATTATTTTGAAAAATTATTATTTATTTTGAAAACCTTAAATTAATTTTTGAAAACAGTTAAGTTTATTTTGAGAGAAAATGTTTGAATCTATACTTAACTGAAAATTGTGTTAGATTAGAATTTAACAAAAAGTAATTTGAATTTGAAATTCAAAAATTGGCTTCCAGGTCTTGGCGAGGCACTAGGCCTTCTTTGGCCGTAGCCTTATTGGATCATCAACTCTTTCCTTGCCAAAGCCGTTTAATGAAATTTCATTTTCAAAATTAATCTTTGAAAAAGTTCTGGTCCAACTAGTTTGGATTTTGGATCGGTAGCTTCGGCTAGTTTCGCCAGTCTAAAGAGACCAAGTAAACTTGATCTTATTAGAATTGGTTTCCCTAACGTACTATCATCTCACCTCCACCCAATACTATGTTTTCAAGTTTCAGTTAAGTTTGTTCAGTCCTTATACTAACTATTTCTAAGCATGGTAAATTGCAGGAATTTAAATAAACAATCAAACATGCAATTTGCAATCAAGAATTAAATTTTATCTAACAATAAATATAGTTTTCAGTTTGGCTTCCCCTGGACTAAAGCCACGATGATGGTTAGGCAAGATGTGAATCTTGTCCTTGAGGATCCAATACTGATTTGATCCATTCGGTTGGTTCAGGCATAGTTTTGGTACCCATGCCTGAACTTTACTTCTGGACTGATTCAGTACAGTAAAGTAAGATCTTTGTCTAGATTTGGTTCTATAGCCAAGTCCGGATCGATTTAGAACGGACTTCTATTTTCCAAGAATCACGTCAAGACCCTTGGAACCAGATGTGAATCGTTCTAAAGCTGATCTAAGATCCTTAACCTGAGTTTTCAGGGAGGAGTTCTCTTTTTCAAATTTTTCAACTTGAGTAGGAGTTCCTTCTTGAACTTTCTCGGTTAAGGATTTAGAGTCAGCTCCCTCTTTCAGGAGTTTTACTTCCTTTAGGAGGGATTCGACTCGGAGTTTGGCTTTCGCCAAATCTCGAGAAAGATAAGAAATAAGATCATTTAATTGACTTCTATTGAAACCACTTACCTTGATTTCGCCGTCTTCTGAAAAGGTTAGTCTGCCGTCGTCCTCTTCTGATTCTGACTCGGTCTCGACTTTTTCTGATGCGGTCAGGGCTAGTAGGTTTGACTGGGGTGCTTCTTCTTCTTCTTCTGATGAAGATTCGTCCCAGGTTGCTTGGAGTGCTTTCTTTGTTCTTGTCTTTTTGGTCTCCTTTAGGTTTGGACACTCCGTCTTGTAGTGGCCCTTCTTCTTGCACTCGTAGTAAGTCACGTTGGGCTTGTTTTTGTCATTTGTGGGTTCAGCTGGTTCGTCCTTTCTTCGGTTGGCCTTCCTTCTGTTGGTTTGGTTCTTCAATTCTTTATAGTAGCTTCGGGCCAATCGGACCAGCTTAGGTCGATCTCCTTCTTCGTCTTCTGAGTCTGAGTCTGAGTTAGACTCGGGTTCAAGTTGTGGCTTTTTCTTTCTTGTCCTTCCAGTTTTTCCTGCAACAAAGGCAATACCTTTCTCGGCCATATTGCAGTTAGTCTGTTCATGAAGTTCTAATTCGGAAAATAATTCATCTAATTTAATTTTTGAGAGATCCCTTGAAACCTTGTATGCATCTACCATAGATGCCCACAAGGTGGTTCTAGGGAAAGCATTTAAAGTATACCTTATTAGGTCACGGTTTTCGACCTTGTGACCTATAGCGTGAAGACCGTTCATCAATTCTTGTATTCGTGCGTGGAGCTGGGCTGCTGTTTCGTTGTCGGCCATCTTGATGGTATACAATTTGTTCAGGAGCAGATCTCTTTTACTGCTCCGAGTGTCTGATGTTCCTTCGTGCAGCTCGATCAATTTTGCCCACATCTCCTTGGCACTGTTGAAGGGGCCCACCCGGTTCAGCTCCTATTTTGTTAAGCCACATTGGAGGGTCTGCGTCGCCTTTGCATCTGCTTCGATTCTTCATTTCAGAGCGGTGTCCCACTCTGTGTAGCTTTGAGGTAGTCCTTCAGCATTTGTGGGAATCTCCAGTCCAGACTGGATGATAATCCACATGTCCACCTGAGTTTTCAGGTGAACCTCCATTCAACTTTTCCAGTAAGAAAAGTCTTCTCCACTGAAAAGTGGAGGTCTGGCGGTGCTGAATCCTTCTTGGATGGCCATTTAATCTGAAAAAAAATAACTAAAAAAAATTCCCAAAACTTGGTCTTGGATTAGTAGTGCGGGATAAGGAAAATATCGAGGGGTGTTGCACCAACCTCGATTAACGAAAAAAATTCGAACGAAAAATTTAGAAGAAATTCGAACGAGAAAAAGAAGAAAAAAAATCCGAAAAATATTCAAACTGGTGGTTGCACCAAATTTGAACTTCCCCGCTCTGATACCACTTGTTGGATCGAGAGAACTGATAGAGGGGGGGGTGAATATCGGAAATCGTTCGGATTTAAGATAGAGAATTTGCACAACGGAAGATAAAAAACAAAACACGCAAACACAGTGATTTTTACTTGGTTCGGAGCCTAGGTCGACTCCTACTCCAAGGCCCACGGTCGTTGACCGTTTACTTTGGGCAATTCTATATGAGGCGCAAAAACAGTTTACAAAAATGGATTACAATAGTAGTGTAATAAGCACAGAATTAAAATATCGCTTTTTGTTACTGACGTCCAAGGTAGATCGACTTTTCAGAGCGGAGGGACGTCATAGGCTCGAGTTGGGAAGTTTCCGGAGCAGAGTACGGGAGCAGAAGAGCGTCGAAGCGTTGAATCAATTGTAGTTGTGAACCTTGGGGTCGAGGGCCCTTTATATAGCCCTGGGGGCGCCCGGGACGTTGGGGGCGCCCCCCCACGTGTCAGTTGATCCGGAAGTTACTCGGTCAGCTTCTGATCCCTTTACATTCGGGATCAGCTTTGACCGGGGCGCCCGGAGCGCTCGGGGCGCCCGTATTGACCGGGTCAAACTTTCATCTGTTGGCTTCGAGGGGAGCTGCTTCGATAGTTGGCGCAGGGGGCGCCCGGAGCGCAGGGGGCGCCCGGAGCGCTGGGGGCGCCCGGGAGCACGGGGGCGCCCGGGAGATGAGCTCTCGAAGCCTGCTCTTGTTTTATGTGTTTTGTGTTCACCTTGGGGGCGCCCGGGACACTCCGGGCGCCCTGGTCAGCTGTTGCCTCATTCCTTTGAGACTCTCTGAGCTGCAGACACTCGTTCCTTCGGTCCTGCATCCAGGGTTAGTCCAAAACACCATAAAACAATAAAATATTTGTTTATACAGCCTTAGTTGTCTTGGTTCTGACTTTGGGTCTCCAAAATGGAGCCCTAGGTCGAACTGACGCCTACTGTTCCCTCGACGGGGAACGCGTCCTCACCTACTCCTCTCGGGAGAATGTACCTGATGCCAACCGCTCCTCTGGTTGGACTTTTGCCTGGCGGTCCTTTGCCAGGTCTTGGATACCGAGCTGTCCTTCGCCCGGTGCCTAGCATTCCTTCGCTAGGGCTTCAGTCCAAGCTGTCCTTTGTCTGGAGCCTAGCAGTCCTTCGCTAGGGCTTTTCATCCTGGCATTCCTTCGTCAGTGCCTAGCAGTCCTTCGCTAGGGCTTTTTACCCTGGCATTCCTTCGCCAGTGCCTAGTAGTCCTTCGCTAGGACTTTTTATCCTGCACACTAGAGTGACATGTTAGTTAACAAGTAAGACTTAACTTTTGAACCCTGTTGCCATTATCAAAACACAGGTTTGACTTGGGTGCTTTCTGCACCAACACGATCCACGAAGGAGCAGCGTGCCAACTCCCTGATCGGTCACCAGACCGATCCAGGGACGCAGACCTAGCCTTCCAAGCTAGGGTTTTACCCAACCTAGCCCTCCAAGCTAGGATTTTTCCATCTAACTCTCCAAGTTGAGAATTTGCACCTAACCCTCCAAGTTAGGACTTTTCACCTAGCCCTCCAAGCTAGGACTTTTCACCCAACCCTTTCGAGTTAGAACTTCATCCAACCTAGCCCTCCAAGCTAGGATTTTTCACCTAACCCTCCAGTTGGGACTTTTCACCTAACCCTCCAAGTTAGGACTTTTCACCTAGCCCTCCAAGCTAGGACTTTTCACCCAACCTTCCGAATTAGGACTTTTCACCACCTGGCTTCACTCACCGGGATTTCCAACACCTGGCTTCACTCACCAGGACCCGGCTTCACTCACCGGGATTTCCAACACCTGGCTTCACTCACCAGGACCCGGCTTCACTCACCGGGATTTCCAATCACCTGGCTTCACTCACCAGGACCCGACTTCACTCACCGGGATTTCCACTCACCGGGATTTCCACTCACCTGGCTTCACTCACCAGGACTTCATGCCCAGTCCCCGACCAGGACTTTAACCCAAATTCGCTCAACCAAACTTAAATCATTGTCAAACACCAAAACAACAACCGGGCCAGACTGCATCAACACATCCGAGGGATAAAAAATCGAGAGGAAGCTTATTCGAGGAGAAGGTTGGAGTTGAGTTTGTGTGAGCCCAACTCCGGACGACCAGAGTATTACCTATGTGAGAGGATTGAAGAATGGTCAACATCTAAGGTTGATCATTCAAGGCGCTTGGAATGAATCCAGGTGCCTGGAGTCTAGGCGGCCTAAATGACTCGAGGTGCTTTGAAGAATCAAGGTGCCTTAGTTGACTTGAGGTGCCTCAGATGATCAGAGTTGGAGTCGTTGCCTTGGAGATAAGCAGCGAATCCACCTCAGCCGAACTGAGGTGCCTCCAATGAACCAAGCGCCTCCGATGCCTCCAGATTAGCCTGAGGCCATCGCGATAGAGATACACCTTAGCCCATTGGAGGCGCCTTGGAATAATAGAGGTGTCTCAGATGTGCCACGTTAGCAATGATCACTTTTAACTAGTGGGCTATAAATATTGCCCTAGAGTTAGTTGTAAAATAACACACTTTGTATTTTCATTTCCACATCTTGTGCATTCAACGCTTACTTCCAAACGCTATAAGAGGCTACTCCGCCTCATATCCTTATTGAAGAAAAAGATTGATAGTGCTTATATGTCTTGGATTAATAACTACCCAGGTTGTATTCAAGTAAACTCCTTACCTTTTACTTTATTTATGCTATTTCTTTTTCAACTCCTTACCTTTTCTTGGATTGTAAGAGAAGCTAACTTTATTTTGAAGCTATTCACCCCTCTCTCTAGCCAGTCTATCAATCCTAACAGTATCTAGATGGTCACATGTGTGCTTATCATCAACTCGAAACCTAGTATTTTTGAGATTACTTGCTCAAATAATTCGATTATAAGCACAATTTCCTAATAATCCCATCAAACAATATTCCATGATAATGTTGGAGAATTTACTTTTCAAGCATTTAATGATCATTATATGCCAATTGATACAAATGATGAATATCTTGTAGCTACGTTCATACTCAAAATGGTCTAGCAAAATCATTTATTAAAAGCCTTCAATGGATAACGAGATTATTACTTATGAAATCCAAGCATCCCATTTATGCTTGGGGACATGCAATCTTACATGCAACAATCTTAGTTAATATCCAACCCATTAGTTCTTAAGCCTTTTCCAAATTACAATTGGTCTCTGGATGAGAAGCTAATATCTCTCATTTATGTACTTTTTGATGTGCGATTTATGACCTCATTACTCCTCCTCGTAGAACAAAATTGGAGCCTTAAAGGAAATTAGGTATTGATATTGGTTATGATTATCCTTCCATTATCAAATTTTGTGAGTCTATCACGGTAGATGTTTTTATTGCTAGATTTCTTGATTGTCAGTTTGATGAGATATTTTTTTTTTTCCAACTTTAGGGGGAGATAATACTGTACGGGATCATAGGCTGGCTAGAGGGAGGTGAATAGCTTGTCACCCAATTCATCGATTCTTCCTACACGTGTTAGTTACGTAGTGGAAATACAAGAAACAATAAAACCAATGCTAACAAAAACCTTTACGTGGTTCGGAGATTGCTTGTTCCTACTTCACGACGTTTCCTTTAGGTAGACGAACCCTCAATCTGTCAGTGGATTAGTCTCCGACAATTTTCGATTTTGCTTTCTCCTTCTCAGTGGAGAACAACCTCTCACTTTGTCTCTCTTCCCTTTACAATATGAGAATTAGGGTTTGAGGAAGAAGGAGACTTTAGAAGTTAGAGCACTTAAGAAAGAAGATCTTTCACAGAAAATAACTAACCTTTCTCAAGTCTTAAAGCCTCCCTTTAAATAGAGGAGAGAGTGTTGGAGTAATCTATGTGTCCTAGGTTTTGATTTGGGGAAAGGTTTAAGTTAGGTTTATTGTTATATTTGATATGCATTGTGAGAATACAGGATATAGGTACGAAGGAGAAAATTTCAAGTGAGATCTTGGTAAAAGAAGACCTGACAACAAGGACTGAGGCCGAAGGAAGTGTTGGGTCAATCTATGGTCCGGAGTGACCATGTGTTTTGATGTTTGGGCAAAGGATTTAAGTTAGGTTTACCCAAGTGTTTTGATATGTGTATGTGAGTGTGCAGGTTTACAGGTTACACATATTGACTTAGCTGGACGACTTCAGGTACGGTGAAGGGTGGCATGGAGACAAGCCGTGGGCTTGTGTGCACCTGAGGGACCATGGATAGCAGGGACGATGAGCCGAGGGGCGCGGACTTCGAGGCATGCGTAAAGGATGACATGGAGGCAAGCTGGAGGCTTGTGTGCGCATCCGAGGGACGGGAGCCAAAGATGAAAAAGACGCGAAGGCAACAGTCGAGGTTGCTGGTGAAGAGCTAGCTTAGTTGTGAGGGTACGAGTGCTGAGGGAATGTACTCGGGGAAATCCTAGGGGTCGAGTGCTGAGAGAATTATACTCGAGAAGGGAAAAACCTAAGTGGCAGTCGACTAGGCCCCAGGCAGTCGACTGATAAGAGTGGCAGAAAGATCAGTCGACTACTGTGGGAGCTGTCGACTGTTAGCAGCCAGAATTTGAACGTTGAGGCTTGCAACGGTCGAATTTGAGTGGGGGTAGTCGACTACCCTTGGTGGCGGCCCAAACAGAGGTAAGCTCTATATAAAAGGGCTTCGTTTTGGATGGGACTCTTGACGAATTTGGCTTTGGTTAAAGGTCAAATAGTAGTCTATGTTGGAACTTGGATGGCTAGAGGGGGGGGTGAATATAGCCAGACACAAAATTCGTTCACTTTTAGGTTTTTCTGCACTTCAAGGTTAGTAGCAGCGGAAGACAAATACAAAACAAAGTATTGCATAAACTAAAACCCTAACTTAAGCACAAGCACCAAAACGCTAACAAAAAGAATATACAAGGTTCGGGGATAACTTGCCTCTACTCCTTGGAGTGCCCGTGAGGTGGGCGATCCCTTGATTGTCGGCAGATCAAGCCCCGGAAATCCGGATAGAATGCAACCTCCTTCTCGGTGGAGTAACCTCTCCACAGCGTTTCAATCAGTGTATATGAAAATAAGCACAATGAAACAAGGAGGCTTACTGAGCACTAGGAACGAAAGAACACAAGCGAACTCCTCACCGAGCTCCACTCAGCACAGATCTCACACAAGAACTCCCTGCTCTTCGTGTCTTCTTGCTGATGGACTCTCCAAGCTCCTTGTTTCTCTTCCAAGCGCTCAAGTATGCAGAAACTTCAAAGGATGCTTAAGTTTGTAGAAGCTTCAAGATGCAGGATCAGAGTTGTCGCCCAAGGAGCTCAAGAGTTATAGTAAGAACAGAAGAGATCACCTACTCTCTTCTTCCCAGCCATCACTTAACCTGCTGCCATCGCCAGCATCGCCAGGTCAGACGCTCCTCTGGAGCTTGCCAGCTTCTCACCTGCAACAGCTATCCCTGACCTCACCTGGACTCCCTGAGCCAGTCAACAGCTCTAGATCAGCCAGCGTCCATTGAAGCCTGAGAAAGAAAACTGTCAAACCTGCTCGATGGAAAGTCTCCCATTGACCCTCCTTGAGTGTTTGAATCCATCCCTGTCACCTGCACACTCAATCAGATGCTTAGCAAAGCATATCATATGAAATCAGCAATGTATCAGAGAATCGGCAGAGAAAACAGTCCCGATCAGAGCTTCTGACAGTGTATTTGAATTAAAGTTCAGCTTCTGATCGGTTCTCAGACCGATCAGGATGTGGCTTGATCGGTCACCAGACCTATCCAGCAGTATGCTGCACACTCCTGATAGGTCCTCAGACCTATCCAGCAGTCTGCTGCACATTCCTGATCGGTCCCCAGACCGATCAGAATGTGGCCTGATCGGTCACCAGACCGATCAGGGTGTGGCCTGATCGGTCTGGGGACCGATCAGGGCACTTCCTGACCAATCAGGATCCAACCTGATCGAACATAGAGAGGAGCTCGCGATATTTGATCGTTCACCAGAACGATCTGAATAGTATCCCTGATCGGTCACCAGACCGATCAGGAGCCGAACAGTAAGGTTCCCAAACTCACTGTATGCTCCTTGATCGGTCACCAGACCGATCAGGAGCCGATCAGTAGGCTTCTAAACTCACTGTGTGCTCCCTGATCGGTCACCAGACCGATCAGACACAGCTGGATCGGTCACCAGACCGATCCACGAGGGAACTCCGTGCCAACATCCCTGATCGGTCACCAGACTGATCCAGCAAGGTTAAACCCACTCTAAGTCACGAGAACAAGCCTTCAGCCCTTCTCTGACTTGTTCTTAGTCCCTCGGACCAAGACTCCGTGCCCAGTCTCACTCACTGGGACTTCAACCTAGCCCTCCAAGCTAGGACCTGACCCTCCAAGCCAGGATTTCATACAACCTAGCCCTCCAAGCTAGGACCTGACCCTCCAAGCCAGAATTTCATCCAACCTAACCCTCCAAGCCAGAACTTTTTCACACCTAACCCTCTAGGTTAGGAATTTTCACACATAGCCCTTCAAGCTAGGACTTTTCACACCTAGCCCTCCAAGCTAGGACTTTTTCCCACCTAACCCTCCAAGTTAGGACTTTTTTACACCTAGCCCTCCAAGCTAGGACTTTTTCCCACCTAACCCTCCAAGTTAGGACTTTTCACACCTAGCCCTCCAACCTAGGACTTTTCACACCTAGCCCTCCAAGCTAGGGCTTTTCACACCTAGCCCTCCAAGCTAGGACTTTTCACACCTAACCCTCCAAACTAGGATTTTTTTCCACATAACCCTCCAAGTTAGGACTTTTCACACCTAGCCCTCCAAGCTAGGACTTTTCCACACCTAACCCTCCAAGTTAGGACTTTTCACACCTAGCCCTCTAAGGTAGAACTTTTCACATGCCAGCGTGCGATCTCCCGATCCACCTGGACTTAATCCGAATTCAACCAAACTTGAATCAAACTTAAATCCGTGTCAAACACCAAAACAACAATCAGGGTCAGACTGCATCAATAAACTCCCCCTTTTTGTTGTTTGACAACCCGATTAAAGTTTAGGCATTAATGATCAATTGAAGGCAGTTCAATTATCATAAGGGAATCAAAATCCTCCCCCTACAATAACCCTAAACTTAATCAACCATTCTCTCCCCCTTTGTCAAACATTTAAAAGGGTATGGTTATTAAGTTTAAACATACCTCCCCCTCAAACACGGGTCTCTCCCCAAACCCAAAATAATCAAAGGTAAACTTTTGAATTGCATATGAAAGACATATACCATAAATGTATCATGGCAACAATGTATATGCATCATACGACAATAAGTGTGAATTACACATGAAAACATATACAGAAATATATCATGGTCAAACATGTATATGTTTCATATGACTAGTAAGGAATGCAGCTGTATCGGACACATAATTCTAATTGGTCTCCGTGACCGATCAGGTTCGTTGATTATTTGATACAGAAATATTTCATGTTAGTCTGGGGAGCGATCAGATTTCAGAAAAATTTCTGAAACTCTGATACGTTCCTGATCAGACTGCATTAACAATTGACATTCCACAACAGGGATGTAGACTCTATTGATATTCGTCATTTCAGAAAAATTTCTGAAACACAACATTAAGAACAAGAGTCATGACTCAACAAACCCTTTCTTATGAATTTGAACATTCCAACATAGGTTTGTATCAAATCAGCATTTTAATACTTGATGTTTCAGAAAATTTTTTGAAAATCAAGGGTCTTAAAAATTCCTACCCTTCTTTGAACACTTAAACAAACTTGTAGTCACTTAGTACCAGGTTTGTACCAATGGATGATCAAGTATGTTTCAATTGTACTTGGTTTGTATCAAATTTGTGTGTATCAGTATGATCAGGTAATCTAATACAACTTGATGAAATGGGATCGGACTGAGGAGTAGTCTGATACCTCTGATCAGTGTTGATCTGATCGGTCACCGGACCGATCAGGGTGAGTCCTGATCGGTCGGTGGACCGATCAGGTCTGATATAGAATATTTTCTAAAACTGATCAATTTCAGAAACAAGTTCATTTCAACTCTTAATCACTCTAATCCCTAATACAATCAGATTTACTCCCTAAATGAGTTCCATAAACCATAATTCATTTAATCAAAACAAGCAATCTGATTTGGGTCCCTTAGGCTTCATTTCACATCAATAATTAAGAATTTCTATGGATTAAAGTACCAACACTAGGTTTGAATGATCAGTTATGTTCTAAGTATGTTCTTGTTTATTCCTAACAATCTTGATAATCCAATCTACACCTAAGTACTGATACCTTAGTGATCCAATTAATATTAGGCATATGGATGACATTAGGTTTGATATCAGTCAAGTGGGAAAACAAAACAAGTCATGGAACTTGAAACATCATGAACTATGTGAGCATGCTATTCTTAAACAAAATTGGTATCATACATTAAGGTTAATTACACAAACAGTAAGATCATGGCATATTCAACTAAGTTCATCTTCAAAATATTAAGAAAAACTTAAGCCTAAACCTTAAGCTCATATTCTTTGTTTGGTGATGCCTTATTAGTACAAACTATGTGTTAATCCTTGTTCTTTAGCATGCATTCATGTTGTATAACATATACAAGAAAATGGACTCCTTAGGCTTGACATAAGGCATATCATAAACCATGAATTGCAGGAAAACATAAATTGCAATAATAAACCTAATTATCCTAAACAATCCATGGCAAGAGTAAGTAATGTGTCAACCTAAACCATTCATGTGAATATTTTTTTTAAACTTGTTTATTTATTTTGAAGCATGGATATACTATCATTCGTTGCATGATATGTTTCCTTATTGCCTAAATGAGATTTCATAAATCACTAGCCAAGGGACCATCTTGTTATAAGAACTAAGACAATGAAGCTCAAAGCATTTAATTCGAATTTTCCATAACCAACCATGTGAATGACAATTTTTTTCTTTGGTCATGGGTTTGGAGTACCAAATATCAACCTCCCATGTTGATAGATGCTCCCCCTCAAATAATGCTTATACAATTCAAAATATAGAAGTTTTAGGTACCCAAATTTTGAAACCTAATGCATCTTCAATGAAGGACTTAGGCACCCATGCCTTAGTCATTTTCTTTTTGGCTTTTTGAACCTTAGAATTTTTTGATGATCCAAAATGTGTTCTAGACATTAGTGACACAAAAGTTGGTTTCTTAGGTCGGTAACCTATACCGGCCTTGTTATAAACCGCCCTTTGGGAATTTAGTACTATGTCTAAGGTTCTTGAGCCAATTGAAAACTTCTCAAGAATATTCTTGAGGTTTTCAACTTTGCTCTTCAAATCATTATTATCATCCTCAAGGGACTTATCATGCATAACATCAATTACCTCATCCTTAGAGGTTTTCAATTTTTCTACTTCAAATTTCAATGACTTAATCTTATTCTTTGATTTCTTTAACAACTTAGTTAAGCATACTATCGCCCTATAGCATTTATCTAATTCCGGAGAGATTACCTCTTCATCATCTGAAGATGATGAAGGCACGGTTGAGGAGCTCCTTGATTCGTTATCACCTTCTTCTCTCGAGTCCTCTAGTGTCATGAATGTCATGTGACAGTGAGTGTTCTCCTCCTCCTTGTCCTTCTTCTTCTCCTTTTTTCGGTCACCTGCCACAAATGCAAACCCTTTCTCCTTTGTGCCTTGGTTAGAGATCTCATGTAATTCCATTTCACAAAACAAATCTTCTAATTTAACAAAGGAAAGGTCCTTGGAAACCTTGTAGGCATCCACCATAGATGACCACAAAGTATTCCTCGGAAAACTTTTGAGAACAAACCTTACTAGATCCCGATTTTCTACCTTTTCACCGATGGAATGTAAGCCGTTGAGGATCTCTTTGAATCTTTCATGGAGTTCACTCACCTTTTCATTTTCTTCTATGGACAGATTTTGGAGTTGACTGTGAAGGAGATCCTTCTTGGCAGTCCTTGCATCTTGAGTTCCCTCATGGAGCTCAATGAGTTTGCTCCATAAGTCCTTAGCAGAGGTGAAGGGCCCAACTTTGATTAGTTGATCCTTGTTCATTCCACATTGTAAAGTCACCACCGCCTTCGCATTTGCTTCCCCCCTTTTGATTTGCTCAGCCGACCAACTTGAGAAATCGAGGACTTTTCCTTCACCATCTCTTGGAGGGATGAAACCTTCCATGACCGAGAACCACATGCTCATGTTTGTCTTCAAATAAAACTCCATCCTTGACCTCCAATATGGAAAATCAGTGTCGTCGAGGAATGGAGGTCGGCTGGTGCTAAACCCTTCTCCCATCGCCATCTTGTTGATAGCTCTCGGATGTTAAGCCGCTTGAATAGAGCCCCAAGCTCTGATACCACTTGTTGGAACTTGGATGGCTAGAGGGGGGGGTGAATATAGCCAGACACAAAATTCGTTCACTTTTAGGTTATTCTGCACTTCAAGGTTAGTAGCAGCGGAAGACAAATACAAAACAAAGTATTGCATAAACTAAAACCCTAACTTAAGCACAAGCACCAAAACGCTAACAAAAAGAATATACAAGGTTCAGGGATAACTTGCCTCTACTCCTTGGAGTGCCCGTGAGGTGGGCGATCCCTTGATTGTCGGCAGATCAAGCCCCGGAAATCTGGATAGAATGCAACCTCCTTCTCGGTGGAGTAACCTCTCCACAGCGTTTCAATCAGTGTATATGAAAATAAGCACAATGAAACAAGGAGGCTTACTGAGCACTAGGAACGAAAGAACACAAGCGAACTCCTCACCGAGCTCAACTCAGCACAGATCTCATGCAAGAACTTCCTGCTCTTCGTGTCTTCTTGCTGATGGACTCGTCAAGCTCCTTGTTTCTCTTCCAAGCGCTCAAGTATGCAGAAGTTTCAAAGGATGCTCAAGTTTGCAGAAGCTTCAAGATGCAGGATCAGAGTTGTCGCCCAAGGAGCTCAAGAGTTGTAGCAAGAACAGAAGAGATCACCTACTCTCTTCTTCCCAGCCATCACTTAACCTGCTGCCATCGCCAGCATCGCCAGGTCAGACGCTCCTCTGGAGCTTGCTTGCTTCTCACCTGCGACAGCTATCCCTGACCTCACCTGGACTCCCTGAGCTTCCCTCAGTCGAGCCTTAGTCAGCAGCTCCAGATCAGCCAGCGTCCGTTGAAGCCTGAGAAAGAAAACTGTCAAACCTGCTCGATGAAAAGTCTCCCATTGACCCTCCTTGAGTGTTTGAATCCATCCTTGTCACCTGCACACTCAATCAGACGCTTAGCAAAGCATATCATATGAAATCAGCAATGTATTAGAGAATCGGCAGAGAAAACAATCGCGATCAGAGCTTCTGACAGCGTATTTGAATTAAAGTTCAGCTTCTGATCGGTCCCTAGACCGATCAGGATGTGGCCTGATCGGTCACCAGACCTATCCAGCAGTATGCTGCACACTCCTGATAGGTCCCCAGACCTATCCAGCAGTCTGCTGCACACTCCTGATCGGTCCCCAGACCGATCAGGATGTGGCCTGATCGGTCACCAGACCGATCAGGGTACTTCCTGACCAATCAGGATCCAACCTGATCGAACATAGAGAGGAGCTCGCGACATTTGATCGTTCACCAGAACGATCTGAATGGTATCCCTGATCGGTCACCAGACCGATCAGGAGCCGAACAGTAAGGTTCCCAAACTCACTGTATGCTCCCTGATCGGTCACCAGACCGATCAGGAGCCGATCAGTAGGCTTCCAAACTCACTGTGTGCTCCCTGATCGGTCACCAGACCGATCAGACACAGCTGGATCGATCACCAGACCGATCCACGAGGGAACTCCGTGCCAACTTCCCCAATCGGTCACCAGACCGATCCAGGCAAGGTCAAACCCACTCTAAGTTACGAGAACAAGCCTCCAGCCCTTCTCTGACTTGTTCTTAGTCCCCCGGACCAAGACTCCGTGCCCAGTTTCACTCACTGGGACTTTAACCTAGCCCTCCAAGCTAGGACCTGACCCTCCAAGCCAGAATTTCATCCAACCTAGCCCTCCAAGCTAGAACCTGGCCCTCCAAGCCAGGATTTCATTCAACCTAGCCCTCCAAGCTAGAACCTGGCCCTCCAAGTCAGGACTTTTTCACACCTAACCCTCCAGGTTAGGAATTTTCACACATAGCCCTCTAAGCTAGGACTTTTCACACCTAGCCTTCCAAGCTAGGACTTTTTCCCACCTAACCCTCCAAGTTAGGACTTTTCACATCTAGCCCTCCAAGCTAGGACTTTTCACACCTAGCCCTTCAAGCTAGGACTTTTCACACCTAGACCTCCAAGCTAGGACTTTTCACACCTAGCCCTCCAAACTAGGACTTTTTCCCACATAACCCTCCAAGTTAGGACTTTTCACACCTAGCCCTCCAAGCTATGACTTTTCCACACCTAACCCTCCAAGTTAGGACTTTTCACATGCCAGCGTGCGATCTCCCGATCCACCTGAACTTAATCCGAATTCAACCAAACTTGAATCAAACTTAAATCCGTGTCAAACACCAAAACAACAATCAGGGTCAGACTGCATCAATAGTCTAAGAGTTCACTGCATCAATAGTGTAAGAGTTCAGAGGTGTGTTCGGGATTGTGGCGAGGTTTCTCCACCCACAAGGAGCTACACGAGCTAGCCGGAGGGCATCCGGGGAGTGATCCACCGAAGGATCGAGGGATCGTTCACCTTATGGACTGCCGTAGAGTAGGAGCGTCATCTCCGAACCACGTAAACGGTAACGTGTTAGCGTTTGGTTGTTTTTATTGTTATTGTTTCCGCTTGCGCACGCTAACATCGTAGGTAGAAATCGAGAGAAGCTATTCACCCCCCTCTAGCTTGCTTGTCACGATCTAACAAGTGGTATCAGAGCGAAGGTCCTCTCTAGTTAGAATAACCACCAAAAGGAGCACAAGCTAGAGGAAAGAATGATGGAAGACAAGTTAGGGGATGATATCAACACTCCACCTCCTTATGATCATGAAGACTTTGACTATTGGAAGACAAGAATGAAGACTTGGCTTGGAATGGATTGGGAGTGCATGGTGGTGCTAGAAGAGCCATTCGAGATTCCAAGAGACAAGCATGGGAAAAAGCTCCAACCTAGATATTGGACTAAGGAGCAATAAGCATACTCTAGGGCAAATAAGAAGGTAATTGATATATTAGTTAATATTTTGCCTAACAATATTTTGAGTGGTGTAGGTGAGTATAAAAATGCATATTGGCACACACATCAAACCAATATGAAAACACACATCAAACCAATATGAAAACTTAACTTAATCATGTGTGTTCCAGAAAGTTCTGCATGACTCAAACACACATCAAATCAATATGAAAACTTAACTTAATCATATTGGCACACACATCAAAACTCATGATCGTACCGATCAAACTTGGGTCGATTGCACTAACAATCTCTCCCTTTTTGATGTGTGGTAATATGTTTAAGTTAGACATAAATAATAATTTGAAAATTCAAAGCATAGTATAACATGAAGCATAAAAACATCTAAGCTCCCCCTTAACCTATGCTCTATTACATAATTTGCAAATTTGGCACATGAAGAAATAAGTTTTTAACTTAAACTCTTCTATTCTCTCCCTTTGACACAATCAAAAAGAATATACCAATCAATTTTGACTTATGACTTTAAGGTAAATCAAGGTGGGTTCTAATTCTGAAAAGTAGTCAAAATCAGAAAACTAAGGTGCTAGTCGACTGAGACAGTTATCAGTCGACTATCCTTAACGAAACTACCTTTCATACCAAGAAATAGTAAGATCAGTCAATTGACCATCTGCACCAGTTGACTGGCACAAATTTGATATGAATTTTAGCCTTTTGAGCTGAATTTTAGAAACTTATAAGAAATTTTAGAAAATTTAAAAAATTACAAAATTTTACAAAAATATTTCATTTGATATCCTTTAATAGGGAAAAATAAGTTTACATGAAAAGTCAAAATATTTTTTAATTTTTGACTAAAACTCAAAAACATGAAAACACTAAAGTTTTGTATCAACTTTAAGACTTAGTTTTGAACTCATATATTTTTTAAATCTATATACCATAGCAAATACAACATGGAATTATTTTCAAAACATTTTAAATATCCAACTATGATCTATGAGTATGATGTCCATTAATTAAACATTTACTTTCCCCATAGTTGATCTATTATTAATAAAATGATATATTTCATAATCATCAAAATGTTATAAGCACATATGAGTTATGAGTATTATTGTAATATCTCATATGCATAAATAAAACCATAAATCAAGTCATTATGTGATGAAATAAAGGTAACTTCTACTTGTTGGAGCAATCATCCCAAGTATGATCGGGAAGATCATGGTTTTGATGTGTGTGTGCCAATATGGTTAAGTTATGATGTTATGTTATTTTGATATGTGTGATTGAGTCTTGCAGAACTTGGGGAGTCACACATAGAGTACGCATCCGAGGGACGAGAGGCGAGGGAAGAGGACTCCAAGGGTAAGCCGGGGGAAGTGGACTTCAAAGGGCATATGTGAAGGATGACACGGAGGCAAGCCGAGGCTTGTGTGCGCATATGAGGGACGACAGCCGTTGGAAGATGACTTCAAGGGGCAAGCCAATGGAGTGAACTTGAAGGCATACGTGAAGGGTGGTCTTTGGAGTGAGGAAGAGTGAAAATGTAGGCTGGGCAGTCGACTGGGAATGGATCAGTCGACTGCCAGCGGAGAACTCAAACTCACAGTAAGATCAGTTGACTGGTCCAGGACTAGTCGACTGATCCGCCCAAAAACTAGCCATTGGCTGGCTACTGTGGTGGGGGGCAGTCGACTGGTATTGGGCTGGACAGCTTAAGGAGCTGTCCTTTACTCTATTTAAAGGGAGACTTTTGAGCAGGTCAAGGTTGCGGTTCTAGATAGTAAAATCAGGTCCCAAGTGCTCAAAATCTCCAACTCTTCCTCTCACTTTCTTTTCAACTTTGTAAAGAGGAAGAGTGTCATTTATGAAGGTTTCTCCACCTTGAAGGAGACATTCATAGTGGAACTCGTGTGTGTGGTGTGGATCCTTGGACTAGTTACCTCTCTGAGGTGGATATCAAGTAAATAAGGGGGTTAGCATTATTTTTACTGTTTTTATTGATTTTGTTTGTGTTTAGCTAACCATCTTTGTAGACAAAATCAAAAGAAAACTATTCACCCCCCCTCTAGCTTGATGTCGTGATCCTAACACTACTTAGCCTATTTAATCATGAATGTATTTAGGATAAGAGCTCCCCCTTAATGTACCAAGTCAACCATTGTTTAAAAATTTAATATTTAGCTTATATAGTTGACTTATCCCTAAATCCTCTAACCCTTGAGGATTTACTTTAGCACCCAATAGAAGTTCTTTCTAATTGGGTTAACCAAGTACTCCTTAGGAATTCATTTTCTATCTAGGGTCTTGGTTTTTGGTTGTCCTCTAGCAAACAAACAATGATATGATTTTTCATTGTTAGATTCTTGAAAGCCTAATCCCATTTTCTTGAAACTTGTCATTTGGCTCTCAATTATCATATTTAGTGTCTTTGAGCCAATTTTAAAATTTTAGGGCTTTGGAGAGCTAATATACCTTTTCCCTTAATTTTCTATTTTATTCATCTAAACATAAATCATTTGAATTTAAAAAAGAAACATGCATATCCTTAGGGGTCATGAATTCTATTTTTTTCTAAGCATGTAAATATCATTTTTCAAATATTTAATTTTCTTTCTAGTGTTAGATAAATCATCATTTGTGCTAGAAATAATTTTAACTAAGGTGCTAGTAGGTAGATTATATACCTCACTTACCAACACGCCCGTATCTGAAGTTTGACCTCCCCCTCCACTTGAGCTCCCTTCATCTTCACTTGAGTTCTTTCCTTCTTCAACTTTGGATGATGTGGAGACAATGTCTTCAATTCCCATTAAGACGAAATGGGATAAATAATTTTCTTCTTCCGATGACGGCGACGACTCATCCCATGTTGCCTTTAAATTTTGAACTTTCTTCTCGTTTTCTTTTGCTTTCTTCTTTTCTTCCTTCTTTTTCCCTTCCTTCTTCTTCAAGAGGGCATTCATCCCTCATATGTCCTTCCCCTTGACAATTGTAACATATGATCTTTTTTGTCTTACTCTTGCTTCTTGAGTTTTTCCTACCATGAGATTTGTTAGTTGAAAAATATTTAAAAGCTTTTCTCATTTTTCTTACCATAAATGCCTCTTCATTACTATCCATTAAGGCGCTTAATTCTTCCAAATTGGAGGATGAAGTCTTCTTCTTTTTGCCCTTTCCCTTGTTTGCCACAAGAGCTACTACACTTGGTTTGTAAACTTCTCTATCCAATACTCTAATCCGAGTTTTATGGAACTCCATAGTGGAGAAGAATTCATCTAGAAAGCTTTTCTTTAGATTCTTGAAGATGTAGTAAGAGTCGACCATTGAGCTCCAATTTGTGTTTCTTGGGAAAACATTGATGACTTTAATCAAGATGTCTTGGTTTGTAATTGTCTCACCTATATTTGTTAGTCCATTCAATATTTCTTTAATTCTAGAATGTAAACTAGATAACTTTTCTCCTTTGTCAAGCTTGACGTTGTTGAGTTGAGATCGGAGACGATCTCTTTTTACCAATTTTGCTTCCCAATGTGCCTTCATGAAGCTTTACTAGCTTTTCCCATAAATCTTTGGCAAGTGTGACTTTCAATTCTTGTTAATTTTTTTTGAGGAAGCACACTTAGAAGATGACGTAAGACTTTTGAATTTGCTAAGTGATCATCTTTTTACTTCTTGCTCCACCTTATCATTTTAGGTGGCTTATTTTCTTGATCCGTAGGCTCTTCAAAATCATTTTCCCTAATTTACATGATATTGAAATCGGTATAAAAAAATACTTCTATCCTTTTCTTCTACCAAGAGAATTCTCCTATGAATTTGGTTAGTGAGTGAACTGCCTGCTCCCTAATCGATCACCGAACCGATCAGAAGCCAAGCAGTGAGGCAACTGCCTGCTCCCTGATCGATCACCGAATCGATCAGAAGCCAAGCAGTGAGGCAACTGCCTGCTCCCTGATCGGTCACCAGACCGATCAGGAGCCACACAATAGGTTCCCAACCTCACTGTGTGCTCCCTGATCGGTCACCAGACCGATCCAGGGACTCCAACCTAGCCCTCCAAGCTAGGATTTCATCCAATCTAGCCCTCCAAACTAGGACCTGACCCTCCAAGCCAGGATTTTTCACCTAACCCTCTAGTTGGGACTTTTCACCTAACCCTCCAAGTTAGGACTTTTCACCTAGCCCTCCAAGCTAGGACTTTTCACCCAACCTTCCGAGTTAGGACTTTTCCACACCTAGCCCTCCAAGCTAGGATTTTTCACACCTAACCCTCCAGTTGGGACTTTTCACCTAACCCTCCAAGTTAGGACTTTTCACCCAACCTTCCGAGTTAGGACTTTTCCACACCTAGCCCTCCAAGCTAGGATTTTTCACACCTAACCCTCCAGTTGGGACTTTTCACCTAACCCTCCAAGTTAGGACTTTTCACCTAGCCCTCCAAGCTAGGAATTTTCACCCAACCTTCCGAGTTAGGACTTTTCCACACCTAGCCCTCCAAGCTAGGATACTCACAAACCTAGTCCCACTAGATATGCCTAGTCCACGATCAGGATTTAAACTCAATCATAATCATAATCATCAACCTAAACTTTTTTGTTGTTTGACAACCCGATTTTAAGTTTAGGGGTTCTCAATCAATTTCTCAATTTTCAGAATCATAGGGAAATCAGGATCGTCCTCCTACAAACATGATCATCCTAAACTTAACCAACCACACTCTCCTCCTTTGTCGAACACCGAAAAGGGTCTAGAGGGGCTGTTAAGTTTAACCATACCCCCCCCCTCAACCCTAGGGGTATCCCAAAACAACAAACGATGTGATAATTTTGAGGGCATATGAAATACATATGATAAATGATAAGGCATGGCAAAAACAATCATATGACCATATGAACCTGGAGCATAGCATAATCATATAATGAGGCAAACATAAATATAGCAATTTCATAACAATCATATCAACCAACAATCAAGTGTGGCACAAGGCCATAAAAATCAAGTCATGAGGCATACAACACAAATAAACATCAATGCTCAGCGGGATCATCATCAGACGTATCAATATAAATCACATCCCCTGGTGGAGTGTTGCTAGAGGGCGAAGCTCCAGGAAACGTATGATGGTACCACTCCTTATACCACGTCTCCTGTTGTGAGCAGATCCCAGAAACGTCGGATGCTATAGCGTCGAGTCGACGATCGAAGGACCGAAACTCTGAGCTGACCTCCTGTCGCCAGAGCTCGGAAATATGTAGCTCGCGCTGCATCGTCCGCTCTAGCTCCGCAACCTGCCAGCGAAGGTCAGGAGCCCACTCATCATAATCCTCAGCACCAGCGGACGGCTCCTGATCACGGGCTGCCCCTGGTAACGCCCCCCACATGTCGTCGATCCTTCCACCTCAGCCTTTGTGACCCGACAACAATGCCAGACTGGGCCATCATCCGATGATCAATTCGACAGTCCTGTCGAATCATGGGTACAATGCAACCCTGTGAAACGTCAATGCCAACCGACTCCAGCCAGGCAGTGATGATGTAGCCAAACAGCATGTAAACTGTCTAGCCGTACATCTGACTGTGGACAATGATGGAGAAATAGACTGAAGCGACTGGGTCAAAGTCTAACTGCTGATGCATCCCGTAGAGCATCAAGCAGTGGAATGGGTGAATCTCATCTAAGTGTTTTGAAGTAGTCGGAAGGAAACAATTAGTGATGATCTTAAACAAAACATACTCAACTGGGGAAAGGCGAAGAGCAGGAAATGTGGGAAAATCACGGGTGCGCTCAGCGGAACCCCTTGGCCTGGGATGGCCTAGAAAATACTCGTAGATGGAATCAGGAGTGGCCCCATCAAAGGGAACCGGAAGAGGATTAGGAAGATAAGGGTAGAGAGAAAAATCATTTTCTGACTGGCGACAGCCAAGAAAGTCAGTGAAAATAGATCGATTAAAATTAAGGTCGACACTGGCGACACGGGTTCTCCACCCCATGCCCTCCCCACTGACCATGTTGTTATAGAATTCAGAGACCAAATCAAAGTTGATTGGCCTCTCAAGGTAAAGAATGAGTTGAAGATTATAATGTTCAATAATTTGCCGGGCTGTTGGATAATGTTTGTAGATGAAGGTTTGGTCCACACTTCGACATGGCATCAGTTTGAAGTTGTGCCATTGAAAATCTAGAGCATAATAAATGTTTTGAAACCTAGTATGTGGAGGTGGAGGAGGTCCCGAAGGAGGTGTAGATGATGAAGGGCCTTTGCCCTTTGAGCTTTCCTCCACTGGGTCTTTCCCCTTGGATGATTTTCTAAAGATTGGAATAATCAAGACAACAGGTTTGATCAAGATTTGATCACATTAGTCAAGACAAAGTTTAATCAGTAGGTGTGGATCATGGCAACAGATTTGATCACGGAGAAATAATCATACGGTAAGACATTGATCAAAGGTGATTAGATTTAACATAGCAAGGAAAGGTCACGGCAGAAACATAGGGTCACGGCACAACATACGACACAAAGATGAAGATCATGATTAGCACAAACTCATAATCAAAAGAGTTGATTTGCAAGATAAACTAACCAAAAATACTTACTTATGTGCCATTGAAGATGATTGACTTCGGAAACTTGCTCACAAGAAGAAAATCGCAGAAGCTTGACAGGAAGCTNATAAGTCAGGGGTAAATGGCGGGTATGTATTGACTTTCGCGACTTGAACAAGGTCTGCCTTAATGACTATTACCCCTTACCTCGAATAGACCGGTTAGTAGACTCTATAGTCGGCTGTGAGTTCATTTCAATGTTGGATGTTTATCAAAGCTACCATCAAGTTCCGCTCGCTCTCGAAGACCAGGAGAAGGTCAGCTTTGTGACAGTCGACGACATGTATTGCTATAATGTCATGCCTTTCGGATTGCGCAACTCTGGGGCAACTTACCAACGGATGATGGACAAAGCCTTCAGGCATCAGATTGGGAGAAACATCGAAGTGTATGTGGATGACATCTTGGTCAAGACCGACAAGGGAAATGACATGATCGCCGACTTAGAAGAGACATTCGCCACCCTGAGGGCCAACAAACTGAAGTTTAACCCTGCTAAGTGCTTATTCGGGATGAAGAGCGGTCGTTTCTTAGGGTACATGGTGACGGAGAGGGGGATTGAGGCTAATTCAGAAAAAGTAAAGACTATTTTGGATATGCCTTCCCCTCACAACTTAAATAAAGTGCAACGGCTGAATGGTAGAATCACGACCCTATCCAGGTTCATTTCCAAGTCCGTAGATAGGATCCCTGTCATTCTTCAAGATTCTAAGAAAAGCAGCCAAGTTTGATTGGGATGACCAGTGTGAGAAGGCGCTCGCTGACCTGATGGCCTATCTCGCCGAGCTCCCCATCCTTTACAAACTAGTTGAAGGGGAGACTTTATTTGTCTACTTGTCTACGGCAGAACAAGCTGTAGGCTTAGCTCTCATCCGAGAAGAAGGCATGGTACAATACCCCATATACTTCTTCAGACATCTCCTAAAGGATGTCAAAGCGCAATACACTACGATGGAGAAGTTGACTTATGCTTTGGTCTTAATGACTCGAAGGTTAAGGTTGTACTTCTTAGCACATCCCATCGTGGCCCTCACCAACAAATAAAGGGCAACTTCGAAGTCAGGTGTGAGCGCCTACAGAAGTATGTGACCCTCTACGAGCAGATGAAAGCCTCCTTCACAGAGGTTATCTTGCAGAAGATCTCCAGGGCAGACAATGTCAGGGCCAATGAACTAGCTAAACTGGTTAGCTCCATTTCAACCTGACAGCTAGATGAGCCTAGTGCTCTGGAGGGGACGGTAGCCTAGATTGGTGAGGAAGCAGAAGGCAACACCGAAGCCCATTGGAGAGATCCATATGTGGAGTTCCTACGCAGTGGGAACGTTCCGAGCATGGACCAAGGAAGCCGACTATTCCGTCGCCGGGCATCCATACTCACGCTGGTCGGCGATCAACTATACAGGAGGGCCTTTGCTCGACCATTCCTCAAATGTGTCGGACCAGAAGGAGCCGACTATATCATACGTGAAGTGCATGAGGGCATCTGCGGGAGTCACATTGGGGGAAGGTCTCTGTCTAGGAAGATTATCCTGGCAGGATACTTTTAACCCACTCTCCAAGCCAACGCTCTCAGGTTCGTGGTCGGATGTGAGGCCTGCCAGAGACATCAGTATGTGACCCATCGACCAATTGAACCCTTGCGAGTCTCTACAGTGTCCTACCCATTCAATCAGTGGGGGATGGACATTGTAGGCCCCTTCCCAATCGGGTCACAGCAGAAGAAGTTTCTGCTGATCCTCGTTGACTATTTTTCCAAATAGGTGGAAGCTGAACCCCTGGCACACATCACGGAGGCCGCTGTGATGAAAGTCCTATGGAGGGATATCGTCTGCAGATACGGCATCCCCACAAACTAGTGTCAGACAATGAGAGGCAATTTTCCGGGCACAAGTTCAATGAATGGTGCGAGGGATCGAGCATTCGACAAGCTTTCACATCAGTAGTGTACCCGCAGGGCAATAGACAAGCCAAAGTTGTTAATCACGAAATCCTCAGGGGACTTAAGATAAAGCTAGATTATGTCAGAAGCAGCTGGGTTGAGGAACTCCCCAGCATCTTGTGGTCGTACCATACCACTCCACGAGAGGGAACAGGCTAGAGCCTATTTCAGCTGGTGTATGGGGCGGAGGCTGTAATCCCGGTGGAAGTGGGGGAGGAGTCTGTCCGACGGTGACTCTATAACAAAGAGGACAACGATCAAGAGCGTCTGATAGATCTAGATCTTGTTTCGGAGGTGTGGGATAGAGCAATAGCTCGGCTGGAAGCGTATCGACGGCGAATGCAACAAGCCTACAATCGCCGGGTAATCGCCAGTAGCTTCAGAGTCGGAGACAAAGTTTGGAAGAAGATCAAATCAATAGGTGACCTTGGGAAGTTGGACCCTCAGTGGGACATACCTTATGTCATCACGAAAAAGCTCACAGGTAGACCCGACCACGGTTCGGAATCGACGGTTCGACTGTTCAGAACCGATGGTTCGACTGTTCGGAACCGACGGTTCGACTGTTCGGAACCGACGGTTCGACTGTTCGGAACCGACGGTTGGACGGTTTGGAACCGCCGGTTTGATGGTTCGGAACCGCTGGTTTGACGGTTCGGATTCACCGGTTCGATGGTTCGTGGGAGGTCAACCTTTAACCTTAACCGCCCAAGCCTGTTACGGTTCGCCACGGTTCAAAATTATTATATTAAAACAATTAAACATTAAAAATTAAATTTAAAATATAAAATTTATTTAAAAAAAAGATTTGCACTTATATAAGTTGCCTACGTATCCCCTTAGGGTGTAGGGGAATCAAAACTCACGTAGTTCTTTTACATTTTTACCCTTTTACAATCTTTATCACTCACTTCCATTTCCTCCCGTTCCCGTTGTATTCGTTCCTTCGGTATCAAATTCTTCGACTTCGTCTTCTGAAAGTTGCATTTCTTGGATTCTTTTCTCGGCTCTGGTCCAATCGTCTAGTAATGCTTAAGCTTCCAATGAGTCAGGAGACATAGTTGATCGTCGTTCATCTAATATGTTGCCGCCGGCACTGAACGTCTGCTCCACAACAACAGTTGGCACTGGAGAAGCTAAATTTCTTTTGCGATCACGGAGAGAACGGGAAAAGCTTTGAGCCTTCTGTGACCACCATTTCAAGATATCGAAATTTTCGCTATCTGCTTCATTAAAATCAAAAGAAGTCATAAAATAATTCTCAAGTTCCTGTGTGGAACTTGAGGATCTTCGTGGACGTTTCGTCCATTCTTTTAATAAAAGTTGTGCTTTTGTAAGTTTTAAATTAGTACTAGTAGGTTGTTGTGTTTCAGAAATATTAGTTTGTATTTCATATTTAACATGATATTGATTATAAAGATCATATAAATAATTTCTAATATTATATATAATATTAACTGGATCCGGAGAAGAAGAATCTTTAATAGGAATTAAAGCGTCATAATATAAAGTTAACATTTCTTATAAAACTTCTAATTTAAATCTAGGATCTAATGCAAATGCAATTAAATAAATTTCAGAAATAAAATAAAAATATTTTCCCATTTAGTTTTCATACCTAACATGCATAAAGTTAAAACTTCATTATTAACATGTTCATTTAATATTAATATTATACTACAAAAATTTATTAAAATTAAATGAGTAGTGGGATGATAAACACCGAAAAGTTGTTCAGTTGCATCGTTAAATATTTTTAAAATTTTACAAATATTACTACAAATATTCCATTATTGTTAAAAAAATATATATTAGTATTACTATTTTGTGCAAAAAATAAATATAATAAATCTTTATATTGAAATGAATCTTGTAATAATTGATATGTTGAATTCTAATATGTAGGAATATCACGTGAAAATTTTTTAGGTCTCATTCCATTAGCTTTACAAAATCTACCCCATTGTTTCATCATAGATGGATGCGACCATAAATATGAAATTACGATTCTAATTGGTTAAATATAATTTTCTAAAAGTTTTAATCCATCTTGAACATATAAATTTAAAACATGGCATACACAACGAATATGGAAAAATAAACCACCAATAACAGGGTGACAAACAAATTTTATTTCATCTATAGAACGGTCAGAGCCGCCCCAGGTGTCACTGGGCGGTGCACAGGGCCCACTCAGTCCTCTTTTTTAAAATTTTAAATTTTTTAAGTAATATATAATATAATAAATATGAATCACTCAAGAAAATTAATTAAATGATATGATCTTCAATACTAATAAAATAATATCAAAATTAAATTAAAAAATATAAATATAAATTTAAAACATATGTATTTTTTAAAAAATATCAAAAATACTCAGTAACATTTTTTTCTATTTATGATTATTTTATAACATCATTTTTTATTTTTTATTATAAGATTTTTTTTGTACAGGTTCGAACCCAGGCCGGCCTGAAACGTATTAGAACTAGCATTATCTAATGATATTGAAAATATTTTATGAGTCAATCCATATTTTTCTAAAATTAAACATAATAATTGTGCAATGTTATGGGCAGTATATGATTCATCAAAAACTCTATAAGCTAGCAATCTTTTTTGGAGGATCCAAGAGTTATCAATCCAATGGCATGTCACACCCATATAAGAATGAGTTTGCCAATGATCACTCCAAATATCAGAACATAAAGAAATTTTATTATTTAATTTACTAAATTCATCAATTAAATTCTTTTTTTCTTGTTTTACTAATCTTTTAATTGTACAAGTAAGTGTAGTCCTAAGAACACGTTTAACAGCTGGATTAAGAGATTCTTTACAAAAATCTTCAAATGGGCATTTAGATCCAAAACTAAAAGAAAGATGTTCTACGGAAACAAATTTAGCTAATGATTCTCTTAATTTATTATCTAAATATAAAAATAAACTAGAATCAGTACTACTACCACTAGAAAATCTTGATAATTGTGTTTGAGAGCGGTCTAGCCCATATTCCATCGGGTGCTCCATTTTTACATGTCGTTTCAACGACTCATAGCCACCGGCGGCTTGGAATTTGTAGAAAGCATTGCAATGCTTACATTTTGCACGCAATTCTCCCGACGGAAGTGTGACCTTCTCAAAATGTTTAGTGAAAATAGAAGATTTTAAAGGAGGATTTTCCCGAACCTTAGAAGTAATTACATCGGTACTCCTTGCGTTTCAGGCATCGGAGGGCATTGGGGTTGATCCTCGGTCTCCTCATCGGTGGATTAAATTTGAATGTTGGGATCCTCGTACGCTATTTCTTTTCCCCTCTGAGATCGAGATGATGAAGCTCCGTGACCACCTTCCATTATCGTTGAATCGAAAGATGAAGAACACGTAGAGAAGTTGAGACTTGAGATTTGAGAATGAGAGATTGAGAGAAGAGAAGATGTGTGTAAAAATGATGAAATGAACTCTCTATTATAGAGTTTGGATCATAACGATCTCTAAATCATAGTCATTGATCAAAAAATGGTCAAATGATCTCAACCGTTGAAAAAAAAATCAAAAAATAAAAAAACCCAACGACACTGAACTGGCGGTTAACTGCTGGTTCAGTGTCGTTGGAACCGATGGTTAACCGAACCGCCGGTTCAGCGGTTTTCAGTTGACGCGAACCGGAACCGGCACGGCGAACCAGGTCAACAAGCCACCCGGCCTGTTGACCCGGGCTGGTTCCGGGCCGGGTCCGGGCTGGACCCGGCCTGTGGGCAGGTCTACTCACAGGGGCAGCTACTATCTAGAAGATAATAAAGGCAAGGGGCTGGAGAGGCTATAACATGCCAACCATCTCCACCCTTATCGTACTCGATGAAGTGTTGAGTTGTTTGCTTAACTTTTGTATTCTTTGTTTGCATTGCCTTGTAGTTCAATAAATAAAAGAGCAAAAGAAATATTACTCGAAAGGTGCTGAAACCTTACCTGGGAAAATCCCTACTAACCCCATGGTGAGTAGGCTTGGCCTTGGTGCATCCAATGCCTGGTCAAGAGCTGAAAAACCCTACTACCTCCGTGGTGAGTAAGCTTGGCCTCGGTGCATCCGATGCCCGACCAAGAGCTGGAAAACCCTACTACCTCCGTGGTGAGTAGGCTTGACCTCAGTGCATCCAATGCCTGGCCAAGAGCTGAAAACCCTACTACCTTCGTGGTGAGTAGGCTTGGCCTTGGTGTATCCAATACCCCGCCAAGAGCTAGAAAACCCTACTACCTCTGTGGTGAGTAGGCTTGGCCTCGGTGTATCCAATGCCCGATCAAGAGCTGAAAAACCCTACTACCTCCGCGGTGAGTAGGCTTAGCCTCGGTGCATCCAATGCCCCATCAAAAGCTAAAAAAAACCTACTACCTCCGTGGTGAGTAGGTTTGGCCTCGGTGCATCCAATGCCCCGCCAAGAGCTAAAAAGTCCTACTACCTCCGTGGTGAGTAGGCTTGGCCTCGGTGCATCCAATGCCGGCCAAGAGTTGAAAAATCCTACTACCTCCGTGGTTAGTAGGCTTGGCCTCGGTGCATCCAATGCCCGCCCAAGAGTTGAAAAATCCTACTACCTCCGTGGTGAGTAGGCTTGGCCTCAGTGCATCCAATGCCCAGCCAAGAGTTGAAAACCCTACTACCTCCGTAGTGAGTAGGCTTGGCCTCGGTGCATCCAATGCTCGCCCAAGAGCTGAAAAATCTACTACCTCCGTGGTGAGTAGGCTTGGCCTCGGTGCATCCAATGCTCAGCCAAGAGCTGGAAAACCCTACTACCTCCGCGGTGAGTGGGCTTGGTATCAGTGCATCCAATGCCTCGCTAAGAGCTGAAAAACCCTACTATCCCCGTGGTGAGTAGGCTTGGCCTCAGTGCATCCAATGTCTGCCAAAGAGCTAGAAGACCCTACTACCTCCGCGGTGAGTAGGTTTGGCCTCGGTGCATCCAATGTCCGGCCAAGAGCTGAAAAACCCTACTACCTCCGCGGTGAGTAGTCTTGGCCTCGGTGCATCCAATGTCCTCCCAAGAGCTGAAAACCCCTACTACCCCCGTGGTGAGTAGGCTTGGCCTCGGTGCATCTAATGTCCGGCCAAGAGCTAAAAAACCCTACTACCTCCGCGGTGAGTAGGCTTGGCCTCGGTGTATCCAATGCCCGGCCAAGAGCTGGAAAACCATACTACCTCCGCGGTGAGTAGATTTGGCCTCGGTGCATCCAATGTCCGGCCAAGAGCTGAAAACCCCTACTACCTCCGCGGTGAGTAGACTTGGCCTCGATGCATCCAATGCCCGACCAAAAGCTGAAAAATCCTACTACCTCCGCGGTGAGTAGGTTTGGCCTCGGTGCATCCAATGCCTGGCCAAGACCTGGAAAACCCTACTACCTCGATGGTGAGTAGGCTTGGCCTCGGTGCATCCAATGCCCCACCAAGAGCTTGTTGATGCAGTCTGACCCTGATTGTTGTTTTGGTGTTGACACCGATTTTAGTTTAGGTTGATGATTATGATTATGATTAAGTCCTGACCGGGGATTAGGCACGGTGTTGAAAAGTCCTAGCTTGGAGGGCTAGGTGTAGAAAAGTCCTAACCTGGAGGGTTAGGTGTGGAAAATCCTAGCTTGGAGGGTTAGGTGTGGAAAAGTCCTAACCTAGAGGGTTAGGTGTGAAAAAGACCTAGCTTGGAGGGTCAGGTCCTAGCCTGGAGGGCTAGGTTGATGAAATCCCGGCTTGGAGGGCCAGGTCCTAGCCTGGAGGCTAGGTTGATGAAATCTCGGCTTGGAGGGCCATGTCCTAGCTTGGAGGGCTAGGTTGATGAAATCTCGGCTTGGAGGGTCAGGTCCTAGCTTGGAGGGCTAGGTTGAAGTCCCAGTGAGTGAAGCTGGGCATGGAGTCTTGGTCCGAGGGATCAAGCACGAGTCGGAGATGGGCCGGAGGCTAGTTCTCTCGACTTAGAGTGGGTTTGGCCTTGCCCGGATCGGTCTGGTGACCGATCAGGGAAGTTGGCACGAAGTTCCCTCTTGGATCTAGGGATGGCAATTTTCCCCGCGGATTTGGATATCCGCGGGGAAAATCCAAAACGGGGCGGATTTGGGGAGGTACTATCGGGTTTGGATTCGGGTTCGGGGATTTTTAAAAATCCCCGAAACAGATTAGGGCGGGTATGGGGATGCTATCCCTATCCCCGAACCCGCCCCGATATATTTAAGAATAATAAAATATTAATAATTATTAAAATAATTTCAATAATATTAATATTAAAGGTTTTTGTGAGTTTGTGTTTGTGAAACCCTAATCATCTCACATTCTCACTCGCCGCCTCCCAAGTCCCACGGCTCCCACCGAATCTCTTCGACTCTTCTCTGCTCCGGTGCTCCCAGTCGCCGTCGGCCGCTCCCAGCCGTCTTCAAGACTTCAACTCTTCTCTTCTACAGTCGCCGTCTTCTCTGCTCCCAGTCGTCGTCTTCTCTGCTCCGAGTCGTCGCTCCCAGCCGCCACTCGCAGACTCACTCACTCGTCACTGCAGAAGAACTTGGCTGCAGGCTGTGTGCACTTGGTGAATGGTGAGTGACGAAAAGTTCCTCTTTTTTTTGAAAAAAAATACTCTATAGGATGAAAAGAGCATGTATAATACCTTTTCGACTGGATACCAATGGTCGAAGTGCATTCTTCCAGTAAATCTCGAAGGTTTAATACTGAGATGTGAGGATTCTTCAAAAGTCGATGTCATACCGGTATAGAGCATATATTTAGCCGTTCAACAGTAAAAATATCTTATTTTAGATGTTTAATTCGAGAGTTGATGAATTTATTGTCATATGTTTGAGATCAAGTGATCATCCTACAAGGAAATGTTTCTTCTTGGTTGGGCAACTTGTTGGGGCTTCATCTTCTGTGATATTTGAGCGAATATATATACTCAGTACAAAGTTTAGTTTTATTACAGTTTGCAATCTTGCTTTTCATTATTATTATTTATGCATTTTGATATAATGATATATTATCTCAGATGGAAATGAATGATAAAGAGGTTGAGGATGCTAATCAAAATGCTCCAACTATGGGAAGTCAAGCACTTGGATTGACAACATCACAGTCCCAAGATGAGAGTGTTTCGATCGATGCAAACGAAACACCTCCAAATGAGAATTTAGATGCTGAAAGCAAGGGATCAGAGGGTGGAAATAAAAGAAAATTTAGATCTCCTGCATGGGATCATTTCGAGAGAAAGCTAATTGGAGGAAAATGGAAAGCGGTTTGCAAAGATTGTAAGAAGTCCTTAGGTGGTGAAAGTAAGAATGGTACAAGTCATTTACTTGACCACATCAAATCATGTTTGTTCAAAAAACAGAAGACCATAAAACAATCAATATTGCAACCAACAAAATCCGATGATGGGGCAACAATGCTTGGGACATATCATTCAACCAAGATCAGGGGAGGGCAGAGCTTGCCAATATGATTACATTGCATGAGTATCCTTTATCGATGGTTGATCATGTGGGATTTAGAAGGTACTCTTATTCCTTACAACCTTTATTTAAAGTTATTTCTCGAAACACAATCAAAAACGACATCATGAAGATATTTGAGTATCAAAGAGATCAAACAATGAAATTATTAAACTCAAATGCTAGTCGGATTGCATTGACAACTGATATGTGGACGACAAGTAATCAGAAAAGAGGATTTATGGCCATCACTTCACATTTCATCGATGTTTCATGGAAATTACAAAGTCGCCTTGTGAGGTAAAATTTGTTCAGCTCTTTAATGTTGTACTTGTAATTACCATTAAAAATATTACTATTATTATTAAAATTTATTCTATTTGTTTTGTTACTAGGTTTGTATATGTGTCATGTCCGCATACTGCTGAGGTCCTTGCAAATGTCCTTGTTGATTGCCTCTTGGATCGTAAGTTATCTACTTTAACTGTTGATAATTGCACAACTAATGATGCAATGATTGATCTTATTCTAGACAAACTTCCTCCAAGTTCACTAATTTTAGAAGGAAAGTTATTTCACATGCGGTGCTGTGCCCATATTTTAAATTTGGTTGTGAGGGATGGGCTAGACTTAATTAGTGATAGTATTGAAGTTATTCGTTATAGTGTTGGATTTTGGACAGCAACGCTAAAAAGAGATGAAAAATTTGTTGAAACAGCTCGACAATTGAAGGTTCCTAGCACTAAAAAATTGGAACTTGATTGCAAAACATGGTGGAACTCTACATATTTAATGCTTAACACCGCATTGGAATATAAAGATGTGTTTGCTCGTTTGAAGCAACGTGAGGCTTTATATAAAAGAATTCCCACAGAAGAAGATTGGTCAAAAGTGGGACAGATTTCTTCTAGATTAGAAATGTTTTATGATGCCACAGAGTTGTTTTCAGGGACTAAATATCCCACTATAAATCTTTTCTTCTCAACTATTTGCGATATTAAGTTGGCACTTAGTGATTGGCTTCTTTCAGATGATAGCGTGGTGAAAACAATGGCAACAAATATGAAAGTAAAGTTTGAAAAGTATTGGGATGTGATGAATTGTTTGTTGGCAATTGGGAGCATTTTAGATCGAAGGTATAAGATGAAGACAATTCAGTTCTATTATCCTCTTATTTATGGTGATTTGTCTTCATTTGAGATTCAAAAAATAAAATACAAGTTATGTGACATGGTTGAAGAGTATAAGAAGAAATCTAAACAATCTCAGGAAGTGAAAGTTTCACAATATTCATCTTCAAGGCCTCCACTTCCTAAACGTAGTAGTTATGCCGATAAATTTGAGATGTTTTTGTACTCTAATATTAGTACTGAAAATGAAAAGTCAGACTTGGATTATTATTTAGAAGAGTCACTCTTGCCAAGAAATACAAGTGACTTTGATATCTTGTGTTGGTGGAAGACAAATGGGATCAAATATCCCATCTTGCATGATATTGCTAAGGATGTATTGGCCATTCCTGTGACAACTGTTGCTTCTGAATCAACATTCAGTACTAGTGGTAGAGTTTTAAGTGCTCACCGTAGTAGGCTTCATCCTAAAACTGTGGAGGCTTTGATGTGCGCTCGAGATTGGTTATGGAGTGAAATTCAAGGTACTAAAAAGTTTCAACTGAAGCAATATCAAATATTTCATTCTTTTCATTTGTAATATATTAATATTTGTTATTTGTTTTGTCTTAATTATTAGATTCTACAATTTCAAATGATCAAAAGTTTGATAATGATTTTGATATAGAGGTAAGTAATAAGTTGTTTTTGTTATTGTATTAAAGTGTTTTAAGTTTATCTATATATTTTTTTCCTGTATGCCTTAATATCTTGTAGGAGTTGGAGTCATACTCATGCATGGGATCTCCTTCTATCTCTTAATTATCTGATGGGAAAGTTGCGTAAACCATTTCAGTCTCTGCGTTTCCAGGCAGAAAGGTAAGAAGAGTTTTATATATTTAAAAATGGCTTGAAATATATTTGTCATTTATGCTATTGAGTTGAGAATGTGAGATGATTAGGGTTGCCTCCCAACAGAAACACATCATTTTAGAGCGCTTTTCTTTTGCAGTCACATATCATACTGATAGCTGATCAATTTGATGAAATTTCAGAGCGTCAGCTGCACTGAATCAATCAAGCAACTTGGCACGACTTCATCTGCTTGTGAGTTATCGTCGGCTAATCTCACTCATTATCGACGCACTAGTTGAGTTGGAGTTAACTTTTGTTCGAATATGGCAAACTCTGGAGCCCCAGTGAATAATTGGAATGGTAGCTTGTGGTTTCTCCTTGCATCAATGTGGAAAATGAAACAGAAAGTGGTAAATTTATATTCATGTGTGTGCAAATAATTTCAATCTTTACCAGTAAAAGAATGGGGAGATTTGCTGGAATCAATAACTTTATGAGAATCTAATGTCTTATAATGTTTGGATTTGCCATCTTGTCTACCATATGGTAATTTTTAAGAACTGAAAGTTCCTCTGTTATTTTCAAGCTAATTCAAGATGAAGATTGCTGGAAAATGTATAATTTCATGATTTCTTTTGTTTTTAGCTGCAACAATATTTTTATTAGCAAAGGACTAACTGGGGCTTAATTTTTCAAAATTAGGTTTTGGTGTCAATTTTCAATGGGTGTGTGACTTTTCCATGCAAAGAATAATTGTATTAAGATAAAATATTTTTCATGATTTATTTGTTTGTATTTTGTCATTGAGAGGACAATACTATATTGTTTGGAATGAATGATATCTTTTTTCGCTCTAATAATCCACAATTAGACTTCAAACATTAGATGAAGGATAGTTGAATACAATTATTTATTGAAGCATATTTAGTTTTAATATTTCTGAATGGCATTACTGTGTTATTTATTTGTTTCTATTTTTTTATAGAGTCGATGATTCAATTGAAATTAACGATATTATTTTTCGCTCCAATAATCCATAATTAGACCTTCAAACATGAAATGAAGCAGAAGTTGAATACAATTACTTACTGATATTTATTTTTTGAGGCATATTTAGTTTTAATATTTCTGAATGACATTTGAACGTGGAAACGCAGAGACGGGAATGAGTTTGAACGTGGTAATGATAGTGATGAGTTTGATTTTTTTTTTTTGCTTATTGAATGATTATTTGTTATGGGTGTATTACTTAAGTAATATCCATGTTTAGTGTTTATGATATTATGTATGCTATTACTCCTATTAGATTTTGTATCCATACATAGTTGCAATTTTGCTAATAACTTTGAGTTTTTACAAGTGGGGACGGGGACGAGGACGGGGACGGGGATGGAGATTTACTCCCCGTGGGTTCGGGGACGGGGATTCCCCGATTAAGTAGAAGCGGGGATGGGGACGGGGACGGGGATGGAGATCTATTTCGGGGACGGGGATGGGGATGGCAAACCCGTCCCCGACCCGCCCCATTGCCATCCCTACTTGGATCGGTCTGGTGACCGATCCAGTGATGTCTGATCGGTCTGGTGACCGATCAGGGAGCTTCCAGTAACTTTGGCAAACCTACTGATCGGTTCCTGATCGGTCTGGTGACCGATCAGGGAGAAACCGTGACCGATCAATCTGAACGATCAATTGTCGCGAGGTTTCTCACCCTGACCGATCAGGCTGGAGCCTGATCGGTCTGGGATCAGCCTGATCGGTCTGGTGACCGATCAGCCAGTGTATTTCAGGCGGGATTGTGGCAAGCTGATTTCTGGATCGGTTTGGTAACCGATCTGGTGACCGGTCAGGGTGATCGATCATACGAGCTTGCGATCCCAAGTTTCTCACTGGGGACAGATCAGGTTAGAGCCTGATCGGTCTGGGATAGTCCTGATCGGTCTGGTGACCGATCACTTTAATTCAAACGCGCTATCAGACGCTCTGATCGCGCCTACTTTCACTGATACGCTACTGATGTCACTTTGATCTTCTCTGCTATTACTAATATAAGTTTGATTTCATTTGCTAAACCTCTGATTGAGTGTGCAGGTGACAGGGATGGATTCAAACACTCAAGGAGAGTCAATGGAGGCCTTTCCTTAGAGTATGTTTGTCCATTTGTCATCTTAGGTTGCAACGACTGGAGTTGTTGACTGGAGCTGCTGACTGGAGCTTGGCTGAGGGAAGCTCAGGGAGTCCAGAGAGAGCTCAGTGGTAGCTGGCTGTGGCAGGTGAGCAGCTGGAGGCTGCAGTGAGATGGCGGTGACCTGGTGATCAGAGAGCTGGGACTTAAGGCTTGGTGGCGAACAAGTCTCAGAAACGAAGTTCTCCACGTTGTGCTTGTGCTTGTGCGATCTGTTGTTCCATCATCTTGAGCAATCAACTGTGATCTTTGAAGCAACCATCTGTTACTTGGGCATTTGGAGGAAGAAACAAGAGGCTTGGCGAGTTCATCAGCGAGAAGACACGAAGAAGGGAGTTCTTGCGTGAGATCTGCGCTGGGTGGAGCTGGGGAGAAGTTCTGCTTGTGTTCTTGTGGTTCCAAGTGCTAAGTAAGATCCTTCTTGTGTTTCATTGTGCTTAAAACATTATCTCTGTTGAAACGCTGTGGAGAGGTTACTCCACCGAGAAGGAGGTTGCATTTTATCCGGTGTTCACCGAGGCTTGATCTGCCGACGATCCCGAACCTTATAAATCCTCTTGTTAGCGTTCTTGCATTTGTTTGTGCTTAGCTTAGGGTGTAATTTTTGCAATACTCTGTTTTGTATTATTTGCTTCCGCTGTGCTACTAACCAGTTAAGTGCAGAAAAATTGATAAGTGCTAAGTTTCGGTGTCTGGCTACATTCACCCCCCCTCTTTAGCCATCCAAGTTCCAACAGAGCTGACAAATCCTACTGCATCTGCGATGAGTAGGCTTGGCCTCGGTGCATCCAATGCCCGACCAAGAGCTGAAAACCCTACTACCTCCGCGGTGAGTAGACTTGGCCCGGTGCATCCAATGCCCGGTCGGACAGCACCATTACTCGGTGAGTTAGGGAGAAACACTCGACCATCAATTTCCTCGCGCTTCATGCAGGAACACAAGAGGCATAAGGAGAAGAGTAGAACTCAAAGTAGTGGGCCAAAAAAGGTTTTTTCATTATATTCTGAATAATTGCATGTCTAGCACATATGGAAGAATGAAAAAATTATCGAAGATAAAATGACAAAATAATAGCGAGGCCTTGGTCTGGGAAAAGCCTTATATTTCCTGCTCTTCGGGTGAGAGCTCGTCCCAAACCTGGCCGACGCTCAAGGCACTTAGGTCTGCGTCTGGTTTCAGCAATTGGGTCTTTATCAATTGACTGATGGCATCATGGAAGCCCTGTTTTAGGCGCTTCATTACCTGCCTGGCCAGGATGTCGCCAAACTCATCAGACTGCAAGAATTTGGCCTTGAACTCTGCTTCGGCCTTAGATAGTTGGGCTGCGTGGTTAACCTTTTGCTTCTCTAGCTCAGCCTCAACCTCCTTCTTGGCAGTCTTCAATTCTGCCACCTCCCAGGACAGGCGATTATGGGTCCCTATGTTTCCTGGAGTTTCTGGGAGGTGGCTGAAGCCTTGTCCTAGGCTCGAGTTCGAGTAATCCCCTCCTGAAGGTCGGAGGCATAGGAGGCCGCTAACTCTAAGTCATATTCTTTTAGAGCTAGCTGTTGTTCCTGTTCTTTATTCTTATCCTCCAGAGCCTTCGTGGAGGATTCCAGAAGTTGGACACGGGCAGACAACTCCTCCTTCTGAGCCTGGAGTTGATCCCGCTCCTGGGTCACTTTCTGCAGGTCTTTGGAAAGGGCTTGGCTCTGCTCCGACTGGTGCGCTCTCGGAGATGGTAGCCGTGCATAGTCTCCTCCGAAGCTAACAGGGTGTTGAGGTAGTGCTCGACCTTCACCCTTAGAGCCCTGCTGACCTCCAGTTGTAGGAGGCCTGCCTCACAGGCACGACCAACCTCTGCCTCTGATATCGACAGTCGCTGGAGGAGGTCCTCAGTAACCCCTTGAGAACACAATAGTCAGCTGGTAGCAGCACAATTGGAGACGACCTACGATACAGAAAGACAGTTAAAAAAACAGACAAAACCACAAAGCCAAAAGAAGAAAGAGAAAAGCAATTACCGTCAGCAGGGACTGGTGCAGCACACCCAGATACCTCAGGAGATGAGCAGGTGGGGGGGGGGGGGGAGATTTCCACGGTATCCCCTGTCGATGAGCTAGGGAGGCCTTGGGGGTCGGGGACGTCTTCCTCTGAGTTGGACGCTCCCTGCTGATTGTCACTTTTGGGGGGAGTGGTCTTTATTTTTATTGACTGGGAGCCCTTGGTTGTCGTTGCCTTTGCCGTGGGGGTTTTCTGGCTGTGGAAAAGCACGACGGGCAGCACCTCTTTGCCTCACGGGATGGAAGGAGGTTCGGCCACGACGGTTGGGATAGGAGCGGCCAGTTCCGTGGAGGCTTCAGAGGGACAGGAGGGCACTGTTCGAATACTCTGGGACAAGGGCACCTCGTCCTCTTCATCAGCGGCTGGTGGAAGCTCTAAAGGTGAGAGTTTCCTCAACCTCTTCAAAGGAGCTTGTTTAAAAACATGTCGTTTGCGCCGTTTCTTCTCGGGGGCCTGGGGTAGCTGCTGCTCATCAGGGAGCGCAGGGGCGGATTCCCCATCTCCCACTGGAAGGGGGGGATGGGCCATCTTCTTCAGCTGTGCAGGCTGCTCATCTGCCCCAGGGACCTCCAGTGGGTCTGGACCCCCGAACCTTCTAGCGGTTCAACCGCTTCTTCGCAGCCCTCGGCTGAGATGCCCACAGGCGCAGAGGGAAATAGAGCAGGAATCAGGGCCTGCTCGTTAGCCTGTTCTCACTTCTGGAATCGGTGGATAGCTCGGGAAAGCATGACGTTGTCTGCAAAAATAGACACAAAAAGGTATCAGTTAGAATTAGCAGGGATACTTGCAAGGGAAAATAGAACTTACGGAGACTAGGGCTAAGGCTCGTGACTTTCGGGCTAAGGTCGACCCGATAGAGAAATTCTTCACATTGTACCAGCTGAAGGCCATGAAACTTCATCCCTGTCAAGATACCCCTAGCTCTCTGGTATCCCGCGTCCTGCTGGCAGTTGCCAAGGTCCGGGATGGGCGGTAGACTCGCCGTCCAGTAGATAGGACTGAAGAGACGCTCAGGGAGTTGGATATAGAAGAAACATTCCTTCTATCCCTTGTGGGTGGAAGGGAGACCCCCTAGAAACTTATGGCCGGTAGGGGCGATAAAGCCAAATGCCCCTCGTGAACCCACTGGGACAAAGAAAAAATAGAAGAATCGGGGGAGGGGGGGTCAAAGGATGCTGAAAAGTTTAAAGAGTACAAACGCCCCCCTCATCCGGGCAAAGGCATTTAGAGCTAGTTGGCAGAGAGGTATGTTAAAATAGTTGGCGACATTCATGAAAAAGGAGGGAATAAGAAAACGAAACTCTAATTCTACCTGCCCTAAGAAGAAGGTGAAAAAACCCGCAAGAGTCTCTACGGGTGATTGACCTAAGGGCGGAACTCACACGTCTCAGTCCTCCGGAATACCGTCTCTGGCAGGCGACCTGGAGGGATTCTAATCTAACCCTAGAGGAGATGGTTTCATACCACTCTGGATGATAGATTGGTTCCTCTAAGGAGTCCTCGCCCTCGCCTCGGATCTTCTTCTTCCTCTCTACTGGACCCAAGGAGGTGAAGGAGAGAAGAAAACTTACACGATGGGAAGGCGGCAGCGAAACGGACAGCACCGAGCAAAGACGTTTGAAAACATATAACACAAGAAGATAAAAGGGCCCCGGTGCACCCGCTTTTATATGGAGAAGCCGCTCGCCCGTAAGCAATAGGGAAGCAACACGTCAAGGGGGCTGATGGGGTATACCGAGGAGCTGCTATCCTTCACTGGCATTGCCTCGTATGACCCGCGGCGTGGATCAGTGGGAGATCGCCGCGCAGGAATGATGGAGCACGTGGCAGGGCAGCATTCGTCAAGTGACCTTATCACCATTAATAGACCCCCTGCGCTTTTAAAAAGGCCATGGACAATTGTCCTGGCGTCGTCACGAGGCTCGTAGAGATGCGGGAGGCCTTCGAAGAGCCGCGTGGGGTCCAGGGGTGAATGTTTCGATTCCTCGGACTCAATGTGCCGCTAATAAAGGAGTAATGGGTGCATGGACCCACCATGACATAACTTCTTCGCTACACTACTAGTCTAATCAGTCAACAACTTTTCATTCGATTAGACTTGAAGGGAGGGACTTGTGATGGGAAGGTGGTTGACACGTGGATTGAAGAAGCTATGTGACAAGATCTACCGAGTCTGGATGACTCTCTTCACATGGCGCCCGAGACCCCCTTTCGGGAATGTGGGTCCCCGAGAACACCACGAACAGGCGTACCGTGGAGACCCACCCGGAAAGACGCATGCCCGAGATCACCTCGGGAGGCCAGGTCCCTGAGATCACCTCGGGAAAGTACACGCCCGGGACCCCTCGTGTCAAAAGACTCCGAGATCACCTCGGGGTAGCGGAGCCTAAGGAGCACTTGGCCTCAAGTAACGGTCCCCCTTTCTTCAGATCTACGGATAAGCACCACCTACAATCACGGGATGATCATGGCCCGTAAGACGCAGCCATTAATTAATGCCTTTATTTCCCAACGAATCAGATTTAATGACGGCTACGACCGTTACAAAGGTTATCCAATACCCGAAGATTGGGAAGACGTGGCGAGGATCGTGGAGACACGTGTGACCATCGCCTCAGGTATAAAAGGTATTCCAACCCCTCCGATAAAGGGGTTAGGCACTCTCTACCTTGCACATCTCCTTGCTTTCTTCCATCTCCTATACTGAGGCACTGACTTGAGCGCGGAATGGGCTCCGCGGATAACCTCCGGCGTGTTCCCATTAACACTCGTGTTGATCTCGTAGGGTGAGAGTTCTTCCTCTACCGTCAGTATCTGTGGGAACTAGACCTGATGACTGACCATCGACGTCGATTCCTACCGGAACAGTGAGATACTTTTAAGTCTCTCATAATCTATTACAATAATATCAGTTATAAATATCAAATGTATCAATACGTAGAGACACTTTTAAGTCTCCCATGATGTTATAGGTGAATAATGAAACGAATTTATTGCATAATAGCTTCCATTAGATATTAGGATTTTAAATTCTATTTAATATATTATTTAAATTTATCTAAGCGGGAAACATCGCGCAAAAGTTAATTTCGTCTTTTTCAAACGGATAAAAAATATTTAGAAAATTCATAATTTTTATTTCCGTAATTCTAAGTAAATAGGGAATGAGGGAGGAGAAATTTTACTATTACTTTTTAAAATAAACCGAGTTTATGCATTGTATTCTCTTGCCTTTTTTTTTCTTTATACTAAAATAATCTTACCGCTACAAAATCAATGTCTTTCGTTTGATTTTTGTAAGACAATTTTATGGGGGAAAAATAAAGACATCCTAAATTAAAATTAAAAGAAACATCAAACAGACATCTCTTTTTTTTTTTAAAAAAAATCAAATATGTATTTAAAATACCTCTTTCACCCCGTGTTATTGTAGCAACTATAAGTAACTGATACAACAACTTAGGGTAAAATAAAAATTTAAGATCTAGAGTTTACACTATTAAAAAGTTATTCAATAACTATTATAATAGATAGAAGTTATCTAGTAGCTGTTACAATCTATTTAAGATGAGTTTAAGATTTTACATTGTAGAAATTATCTAGTAGTGACTACCATATATTTAAGATGAGTTTAAAGTTTAGGATAGTAACAACTACTTAATATCTTATATAATTATTTTATAGTGATTTTAATTAATTTAGAAAGATTTGGATGAAATTTAATTTTTTTTAATAGAGTTAGTAAATAATATTTTGATATAATAATATTCAGATATCTTAAATCTAAATTTTAAATTCTAAATTTAAAATTCATCTTAAATACATTATACATATTATAATAATTATCATTAGCTATTGTAACAATACTAGATGATAAAGAGATGTTTTCTAGATAACATCATTGATGGGCATCTTTTTATTATTTTTATTTTTGAAAAAAAAGTAATGATTTGGATCGTCATTTTGATTTTTTTTTCCTCTCAAATTTTATCATATTGAATAAATAAATATATCCGTACTGAGATCTTAAGGAAAATATCCACACTGAGATTCTATTTTCTAAATATATCAATCAGTTACTTGGATTCTTCATAGTTCTGGATTTCTCCATTTATTTTCTAGTTTAATTACTGCAGAATTCTAAAACTTCAATTACTCTAATAAATCTAAATCTGAAAAATCATTTTCCTTCCGAAAGTCAACGTTTGACCCGGGACCGGTCAAATCGACTGAACGTGCGGTGATCTCCAAATTTAATTTCCAGCCGTTCATATTAAACAACCCAAAAATAGAAATAAAATCCCTATTTATATATATCTAGATGTATATGCATATACACGACATTCATTTAAATCCCTTCCACCTTTCTTCTCCTCTACGTACGCGTACCTTCGCAACAACCGCCATGGCTTCCCGTCGCGTTTGCATGCTTCTCCTGGTTCTCCTCGCCGTCGCGTTGCTGGCGAGGCACGCCGCCGCCGCCGAAGCAGCCGTCGCCGCAAGCGACCCCGTAGCGACGGACAGTCACGAGGAGGAATCGACCGACAACGTCCCAACTGCGAACGACGACGACGGCGACGACGTTGCAGATCCGCATGGATTCGAGTTCGATCAGGATCTGGTCGTCCTCGGCCATTGATATTATCGTCGATAATAATTTTAAGAATTTTAATTGTTGGCATCGATTCATTCTGCCAAGCGTCGTCCCTGGTCAATAAAGTTTGTCAGCATTTTTAATCTTTAATTAATCATTTTTGTTTATCTATTTTTAAGTGCGATTTAATAGAAAAATAATACAAGCAGTTTAAATCGATCGAGCTCAAGTCAAGTCCGAACAGACTGTTTGATTCGTGGGTTGATGCTAGCGGCATTCCATAAGCAAACTCTATAACGAACGATATATGCACAAAGAGATGCATTTCCAGTTCTTTTTTATGTTTATGATGAAACTAAAAACCGAAAAAAAAAAATTAGATATTTGGAAGGGGAAAACTCGTCGTTTCTCATCGTTAGAACTGCAGGTTTTGGTCGGAATCGATCTTGATTAGCCCGATGTTCTTGCGGGCTGCGTCGCGAGCGGCGGCTTCCAGAAGCGGCAGCTTCGACATGTAGCTCCTCACTTCGTTGCGGATCATCTCTTGCATCGCCGCCAAGAGCTCACGGCTAAATTGGAAAGGCGGAACGCCGTCTCCGCCTGCTGGGAGCGGGGCCTCGTCGGGGGACCTCTGTATGTTACTGCTGGATCCGTCGTTGCTGCTCTTTTTCTGGCGATCTGATCCTGGGAGAGCTAGCGTCAGGGACGTTAGGGGATCGTGCTCGTCGACGGAAGGAGGATGAGTGCCCGGAATCGCGGCCGCGGTCTCCGACGCGGAGTCGCGCTGTTGGTCTTGGAAGGGGGGAGAGGAATAGGAAGGCGGCGGCAGCGCGATGCTGCCGGTTCTGGCCACCGGACGGTAAACCGGAGGCGGCGATGCTGCTTCTGTGTGGGTCCGTTGGCTGGAGTCGCTCGAATCGGACCTGGAAGAGCTGTCAGGGTGGTTCAGAGGAAGTCCTGCCGACGCGAGCACCGGCCCGACGCTACGCGCCCTCTTCGGCGGCAGAGCCGGAATCTCGTCCTCTCCGCACGCCGATGCTGCCGCCGCGGAGATCGTCGAGGAGGACTTCCGCTTGAGGGTGGAGTTCCAGTGGTTCTTTATGGCGTTGTCGGTGCGGCCGGACAGGAGGCGGGCGATGGTGGCCCACTTATTCCCAAAACGGCGATGCGCCTGGACGATGGTCTCGTCCTCCTGCGCCGTGAAGGGCCGATGCTCCACCTGCGGCGAGAGCTGGTTACACCACCGAAGGCGGCACGATTTGCCGGACCTCCTGGGAATAGACCGGCTGATCAGACTCCAGTTCCTGGGCCCGTGCTGCTCGACCAGCCGCCTCAAGGTCTCATCCTCCTCGGGGCTCCACGGCCCCTTGATCCGATCCGTCGCCCTACTCCGGCCGGCCATCGAAGACGCCGACGCCGGCGCCGGCGCCATCGGCATCCTCCGACCAACAATCCCAACAAATCAAACCGCAGCGACCGATCCAGGTAACGAAACCTAGTAAACTACTCAAATCCCTCAATTCATTCGCATTTTAATCGAAATAAGAGGAAATCCCAAGAAGAGAAAGGCGATGGCGAAGAAGACGGTGATTGGTTTGGAATTATATAGAGGAGACGGGGGAGTTTGGCGGCGACCGGTAGCAGGCGGTTCGTGTACCGGTTAAAGGGCGCTGCTGCCCGCACCCGCCCGCCTCCACCACCGAGGCGGTTTAATTGGGTACAGCTGGCCGACGCACACGTGTCGCTTCCCTCCCTCTTCCTTTTCCACCCTCGACTCCTTAGGTCAAAGTTAAACTTGGCCGAACTCTCACTCCGGATCGGATCCTGAATTAAAATCCAAAATCCAAGGAAACTCAAAGGCAGGCTAGGCTATGAACCGGGTGCGCGGATTGTCTCGCTACCCAACCCGATCCGCTTTTGTTAAAAGGACAAAGTTATGGTTACGTGACGGAGAGGATAAGACGGATTAGTGCGTACCGTGTCGTCGTCTCCTACGCTTCGATCTTATCCTCCAACCGCGCTGGCTGACGTCATGTCGCCCCAACTGCCGGAAAATTAAAAACTAACTAGAGAACGAGCAGTCTGGTTTGGTTACGGAACGGAGCGTAGGCTCAGCGGCAGCACCACCACCACCCGTCACGTAATTCTGTTTCATCCGTAACTAACAGCCTCGCCCAGCGGCCCCCCACGTCAAACTCATTCCCTTGTCCTTTTGCCTTTCCTTATCGACACTGCCTGCGAACGTCTGCTCCGTACAACATCTGCTCTCGTGTATTTGACGAGAAAAAACTGCCTTCGATGGCCTTTATTTATTTTCTCGCCACTTTTGACTTCACCAAGCAGCCCATTGGCTTGATTGGAAGAACTTTCAGATTACCTTTATAAAGCTAGTTGTTCATCGTGTTAGAAATCATCCTGTATAAAAGGTGAATCTTGAGATGTTAAATTTTGGACTGTTGATTATGAATATTTTTCGATTTACTCTTGATAGTTGGTGAAAAATTTTCGGTATGACTAAATCGATCATCTCAGATTCTTTTATTACTTGGTTCATAAATTTTTTACGTTTTTTGAATTTATTTGGTAGACATAATATGAAATTGAATCGTCTATTTTAAAATTAATCAACCCATCAAACAAATAAAAAAAAATGCATGCTCTAAGCTGGCTTTGCTCTGGGGGGTATAAGAAGGAAAGACGGGGAGAAAAAACAAGGAAAAGAGAAGGTGCTAAAGTGATGAGGGTTGGTTGTGATGAAGCATATTCCTTTCTTAGGGAGCTCAATCTATCATTTAAGGGCAAGTTGGGTGAAGGGATCCAATGTTACATGTCATCATGCACTATATCTGTCTCATTCAATCTCGTTGTTTTTATGTAGGACAAGAATGTGTAGGGTGGTAATGAAAGTCTAGTAGATTACAATCTGAAAGGCAATGCTAATGGGTATATGTTCTTGAGTACGATTATTAGATGATAAAATATATACATAAAAGCATTTAGTTTAGTTATATAAGATGAACAAAATCATTAACACAATATTAAAAATTTCTCTTCAAAATATTACAAAGTATATATGTGTATCTTCCTTGTCATATCCCTGATAATATTACAGGCAATACAAGCAAGATGCAAAGAGCCAAAGACCAAATCATCTTTACAATGCAATGTTTTAGCTTCTACCAAGCTCAAAAAAGTATCATTCAAGTTAGCTTCTTAAAATAATTGTCTAGTTCAAGATTTGACAGTAATCTGTAGCTCGCGGTCTAATGTTTTAGTGTACTCAATTTGTTGTCTCTACGGGACTCGTGGACTAATGGCTAACGTGTGTTGTTATCTTGAGAGTTGGGGGGTCAAAACCTGGCAAAACCAGTGCCCGCCCTCCTCACGTGCTAGCCACAGCATCCGGACTAGCAACCTGCATGATTTATCTCCTCTGTGTTAATCATGGGATGAATTGGTGGGGTGTTGAGGACGAGCAAATTATCTATTGTCACCTAGTGTACTCAATATCCTATACAGGTTTGCAAACCTGATTAGGAAAATCTTAAAAGTAAATTTGTAAAACGAACTAAACATTCAGGGGCTACTTGGTTGGGGGATTTAGGGGTAAGGAATGGGAATGAAAGTTATTTCATTCCCATATATGATGTTTGGTAGGTATTTGAAAGGGCTCAATCGGAATCAAAATAAGGATATATATCATATCCTAGTTTTGATTCCCCTCTCCCCCTTGGATATCAACTTTCCATTCCCCTGTCGCCTAAGCACGCGCGCACCCGAAGCCTCGTCACGCTGCAACCCTCTTCTCTCCTCATCACCCGAGAGAAAGTTTCTCTTCTCCTTCACAAGTTTCCGCCGACGTCGAAACCCTCCTGCGGTTTTCATCCTCGTGCGAGCGAGCCTGACGCCGACTCCCTCTCCCTCGCTGATTGCCCTCTTCTCTCCTCATCGCCCGACACCCAACTTTCTCTTTCCATCTTCACGTGCGGCTTTCCTCTCTTGGTTTGAGCATCACTGACCCTCCTTCCCTATAGAGGCGATCCCTTCCGGCGCATCATAAAGGTGAGCGTCCCTTTTGATTTAGAGTTTTTTCTCTTGGTTAAGTAGGGGGTTTTCTCTGTTTTCTATAAGATCCATGTTTAGTATTTGATCTAGTTAGAATCTTTAGGATTGTCACTTTTGTAGTTTGAATTACTTTTGATGCTTTCTTATCCTTGTGCTTATATTTGAACGAAAATTTACAACTTAACTCTGTGTTCAAATAAGGATATTGTGACTTGTGACTCCTTTTGCATATGTCGCTGCTGTAATTTTTGTGAACAAATTTGTGCTTTAGTCCTTCAACTACGTTGGTGAATCAGATTGATTGTCTAATACAATCTGGAGTTTCGGACACACTAAGAAAAAAGATTGGTAAGAGGTCGTTCTTTCGATCAATCCGGAATACATAAGTATTGAATTAAAATATCATTGAATCCAATATAATTATCACCAAAAATATTCATTATATTATATATTTTTTAAAAATAAAATAGTTTTGTTCATGAGTATGTAATTATTTTTATATTTTTACTAATAAAGATAAAATAAAAATTGATATTCATTCCCTAATCTATGTTAAACCAAGCAGCCCCTAATGGGAATAATACTCATTCCAATATCTATACCAAACACCAATAATCCAGCAATCATTCTCATTCCCATTAACCCTTCAATCAAATCCATTCCTATTCCCATTTTCGAATATATACCAAGCGCTCCCTCAAATTGCAAAATAGCATGTGTGCTAGTATTGCTAATTTCATTGCCTGCATACCATTTTAAGAAATTTTGTTGGAAAAATATGAATGAAAATACGACTTATGACTAAATAGTTCCACATTGGTTGAGTGAAATTACGACGGGTTGATAGTGCATAAGGGGATGTCAATTTAGAATCTGAATTATACCAACCTAAGGATTTTTGTGTGAACGTTACTGTACGCAGCGAACTATGGTTGGGACATAATGCACTCATATGAATCCGTCAAAGTCTTGTGTCAATGCTACTGTACGCAGCGAACTATGGTCGGGACATAATGTGCTCATATGAATCAGTCAAAATTTGACACAACTCTCTTTTGCTTGCTTAGTCGTGTGGCTAAGTAAGAGCATGTCACATGACTTTGTGTTGCAGGGAGTACCAGAATCGGACCTATATTTTGATGTTGTCGAAGATTCAAAGTTAAGCCATGTTGTGATCTATTATGTTTACCATGTGTGCAGACTAAAAGACTTGACGGGTCTAGAGGATCAGACACCATGTTGAAGTCTAATTAGGTCAGAAGGACCAGATA
>JAGFNQ010003403.1:383889-421412 GCA_024364735.1 Boesenbergia rotunda | reverse complement strand
AATCCACTGGCCAGGGGTGGGAAGACCCGTAGGGTCTCGGGCCTAGAGGGTTGCCTGCGGGGACCATAGAGGCCGAGATCGCTACATAAAAAGGCGCCTTTTTATTGTAACGACCCGGCCCCTTGGGCGGCCCAACTGGCGGCCCACTTGGCGGCCCTCGGCCCCTTGGGCAGCCAAATCTCATTTGGCGGCCCCTTTGGCGACCTCTTGGGCGGTCGTTACTCACAAGTACTTCCCACCCCTAGCCAGTGGATTTTTGCCTTCCCCAGGATTCGAACTCTAGACCTCCAGGCTAAGTACTAAAGTTTATGAATCCTGGTACCAATTGAGCTACAGCTCAATTGGTACCAGGATTCATAAACTTTAGTACTTAGCCTGGAGGTCTAGAGTTCGAATCCTGGGGAAGGCAAAAATCCACTGGCTAGGGGTGGGAAGTACTTGTGAGTAACGACCGCCCAAGAGGTCGCCAAAGGGGCCGCCAAATGAGATTTGGCTGCCCAAGGGGCCGAGGGCCGCCAAGTGGGCCGCCAGTTGGGCCGCCCAAGGGGCCGGGTCGTTACAATATGCTTCCCCAACATACTCCTTTTCATTTTCCTTGGAGGTCATAGATCGGTATCCCAAACCCGATCTATCATAGTTGGACTTCAAGCTACCCAACACCATGTCTATGCCCTTAGATCCAACCGTGAATCTTTCTAGGGTCTTTTCTAATGTATCAAGTCTTGCCCTCAAGGCTTGATTTTCCCTTTCTAGAGTTCTAACCCTAGAACCCATATGTCCATTTTGAACATCCCTAGACCTACCCTCCTTTCTAGGCATATTCCTTCCCTTCTTGGGATTAATGTCATGATCCTTGGGTCCTAAGGTTCTAGGTTGATCATGATGCATGCTTTTCCTAGTGTTATGATCTATCTTATTAACCCTAGTCCTATCATTATATCTAAAATCATGGTTATGCACAAGCAAACAATTTTCATTAATTTTAGCATGCATGAATGAATGATTAATTCTATTTTTATCATGCAAGGAGGAATTCAAATTTGAATTACATTTAAATTTATGATTAGGGATTACCTCCCTTACCCTTGTAGTCCCTCCTTGTTGTGAGCTTCGCTTCCTCCTTTATTCTTTTCCCCATCTCCTCAAGTGTCCCATCTTCTTGAGCTCTTTCTTCCTTGGACACTTGGTGTGGTAGTGCCCTAGCTCTCCATATGTGAAGCATCGGATTTTCTTCTTCTTCTCTTGGGCTTCTCCAATCCTACACTTCATGTTAGAATTGAATTGAATTGGAATAGCCTTAGATTTTACCTTCATTTTACCTTTCGGGCACTTGTTCTTGTAGTGCCACTTTTCGTTGCAATCAAAGCATATAATGTGTTCCTTTTTCCTTGCTTTGGTGGAGGTAGAGGCTTTTTCTTGTTCTTGTATGATCGAGGGTCTCTCCTCCCCCTCAATCCTTGATGTTGATACTTCTTCTACTTCTTCTCTGGATGAGGTGGAGGACCTCGCACTCTCTTCTTCCATTTCACTTGAAGAGGTAGATGATTCTTCTTCCTTTTTCTCTTCTTCTTGGGCTATTGAGTTCACTTCCTCGGCCTCTTCCACTAATTGATCTTGTGTAGGGTTTTTATGGAGTTCTTTCAATTTGCTCCACAATTCACATGCGTTTTTGTATTCCCCTACATCACTCAAAATTTTATTAGGCAAAATATTTTTTAAAATACTAATTACCTTCTCGTTGGCCCGAAATTGTTCTTGTTGATCTTTGCCCCAATATTTAGGATGAAGCCTCTTTCCGTGCTTGTCCTTTGGAACTTTCAAGGGCTCTTCAAGTGCAATTCTACATTTCCACTCCATCGCGAACCACGTCTCCATTCTCGACTTCCAATACCCGAAATCTTCATGGTCGTAGGGTGGTGGAGTGTAAATATCGTCCCCAAATTTGTCTTCCATATTCTTCTTCCTCTAGCGTATGCTCTCTCGGCGGTTAGTCCGATCAAGAGCGGTCCTTCGCTTTGATACCAACTGATGGATCATTATTGGTACGCTAGAGGGGGGGGTGAATAGCGGTTCGTCGAATACTTTTCTTCCTACAAGGTTAGTTGCACAACGGAATATATAATAAAACAAAACTAACAAGGAAGAACAACGCTAACAACCTGATTTACTTAGTATCCACCCTGGACGGGTGACTAATCCAAGAATTCGTCGGTGGATCACTCCCCGGATAACCGTCGGCTAGCTCTCGTCGCTCCTTGTAGGTGGAGAAACCTCGCCACAAACTCAAATAAAGCACTGAGCACAAAGACTACTATCTTGCCTTTAACCAAGACAAGATTCGTCAAGAATCTCAGCCACCACGAAGTCCTCTTTAAATAGGACTCGGGCTGAAACCCTCGCTACCAGTCGACTGCCCCCAGGGCAGTCGACTGGTGCCACTGAAATTCGACCATTGCACCCCAACGTTCGAATTCTCAGCCAACTCACCAGCCACCTACCAGTCTACTGCCCCCAGGGCAGTCGACTGATCCCAGGCTGAGACCCTTCTGTGAGTTTCATCAGTCGACTGCCCCCAGGCCAGTCGACTGGTCTACTCACCCACCTAAGGTTACCCTTCCTGAGTACATTCCACTCCGCGCTCGAACCCTAGGATTTTCCGAGTACAATCACACGACACTCGAACCCTAGGATTTCCTGAGTACAATCACACGCCACCCTTTACCGTACCGAGGCCGTCCAGTCAAGTCCATATGTGTAACCTGTACAACCTGCACACTCAACATACACATATGAGATAACAAGGGTAAACCTAACTTAAATCATTTGCCCAAACATCAAAACACTTGGTCACTCCGGACCACAGATTGCCTCAACAAGTCCATATGTGTAACCTGCGCACCCTGCACACTCAACATATACATATCAAATACAGAAGGGTAATCCTAACTTAAACCCTTTTCCCAAACATCAAAACTCATGGTCACTCCGGACCACAGATTGCCTCAACATAAAAGAGGGTCTAGTGATTTCGAAGTTAGGAGTTTTTCCCTTCTTCCCTTCCTCTGTTCTTCCTCTTCTCCCTCTTGGTCGAAACCCTTTTTGGGTTCTTGGTGGTCTTGTGAACTACCTCAAGTTGCTAGCACAACTAAGGTAGTTCTTCCCGAAGTTGAGAGATCGTGTCCGTGTGGATACGCATAGAGGAACGAACGTTTGAACGTGCAAGAGATCCAGCGGCACTTGGACGAGCGGGATAAAATTTCACACACTTTTTTAGAATATATTTTTAAGTACTATCATTTTTTTAAAATTTACTTGAGTTTGAAAATTTCCAGGACACTTAGGGAAATGTCCTTGTAGTTAACAAGGTTTCCTAGGATTGTGTCAGACTGGAAAAGAAACCTAGTCAAGTGAAATATTTTGTTTTCAAAAAAAAAATCTAATACTTTTCTAAAAGTACGTACGTATTTCAAATCATAATTTATCTCAAAAGTACTTGAAAAATCTTTTCAAAACTCTTTTTCGAAATTTTTTTTACAAATACAAAATATTTTTTTTGCATAATACTCTTCAAAATGGACTTAATCTGGAAATTTAAGCTTTTGCTATGCTTTTAAGAGTTATACCAAGTATTTTTATGTTTTCAAAACTCATAAGCTCTGATACACAATTTCTTCTCAAAACTTCTTTCAAAACATATTCCGTTATTGATATATATCCAGGGGGAGAGATTGGAAAGAAGAGTGGGAATCAAAACTTTCAAATTTAAATTTTTTTTTGTCTCTCTTCAAAAAGTATTAACTTCTTTTTCAAAATGTTTTAAGTACTTACTTAACTCTTTCAAAAACATATTAAGCACTTAATTCTTTTTCAAAAACATATTCTCCCAAATCAAGTTAAATACTTAACTTTATCATTTTAAGTATTAAATAATATTTCTAAGTACTTAACAATTCTTTTCAAAAATCATTCTTTTCAAAAATCATTTCTAAGTACTTAAGTATTTAACGGGTATTTTTTTACTTAATTTTCTCAATCAAGTACTTGACACTTAATTTTCAAATTCTTCTAAAAAGTACTTGCTCCAAAGTTTAAAAACTTGTTAAGCCTGAAAAATCTTTTTCTTGAAAATTTTCTAAGCGTGAAAAATTTCTTGAAAAATTTTCTAAGTAAAGTTTCCTTTTCTAAAAGTTAAAATTTTTTTTGGAAACTTGGAAATTTTGCCTAAGTAAATTTTTTTTGCCTTATAAAAAGTTGTAAATTTTTTTTTAGCCTGAATTTTTTTCATAATGGTAAATTATCTAAGTGTAAAAAGTTTTGAAAATGCTTTTACTCGATTCTTGAAAAATACTTTGTCAAAAACATAAAGCACTTAGAAAAACTCATAAATCCCTGTTAGATACCTTGTTCACCCATGCTTGTTTTTGATATATGTCAAAGGGGGAGGAAAGGTCAAAGTTAAGAGTTAAGTTAATTATTCAGGGGGAGAATGAGCATGAGAAATTTTTGTTCTCTCTCTCTTTTCACTGTTCAAATTACATTTGGGTTTAGACTGTTACGAATTGATATGTTTTATTAGTCTTAACCTTTATGCTTAAACTGCTATCTTTTTCCTTAACTTTGAATTGTGTTGCCATAATCAAAAAGGGGGAGATTATTGGTGCAGGAAGCACCAGATCGAACCTTGTTTTGATATTGGCAAAAGATTCAAAGTTAAGGGTTATTTGTTGTCTAACAATGCTGCTTGAGAGTGCAGGAAACAAAGTCCTAGCGAAGGGCTGCTAGGCACCTGACGATGGGCTGTCAGGAAACCAAGTCATGGCGAAGGGTTGCTGGGCGAAAACCAAGTCCTAGCGAAGGGATGCTAGGCACCTGACGATGGGCTGTCAGGAAACCAAGTCTTGGCGAAGGGTTGCTGGGCGAAAACCAAGTCCTGGCGAAGGGCTGCTAGGCGAAAACCAAGTCCTGGCGAAGGGCTGCTAGGCGAAAACCAAGACCTGGCGAAGGGCTGCCGGGCAAAAGTCCAACTGGAGGATCCGGTTGGCACCAGGTAAATTCTCCCGAGAGGAGTAGGTGAGGACGCGTTCCCCTTGAGGGAACATTAGGCGTCGGTTCGACCTAGGGCTCCATTTTGGAGACCAAAGTCAGAACCAAGACAGCTGAGGCTGTATAACCTATTGTTTTATTGTTTTATTGTGTTTTGGACTAACCCTGGATGCAGGACCGAAGGAACGAGTGTCTGCAGCTCAGAATGCCTCAAAGGAGTGAGGCAACCGCTGACCAGGGCGCCCGGAGTGTCCCGGGCGCCCCCATGGTGAACACAAAACACAACAAGACAAGAAAGACTTCGACAGTACATACCCAGGGCGCCCCCGCTGTCCCGGGCGCCCCCATAGCGAACCAACTCAGCCGCGTTTGCGCTACACGCCCAGGGCGCCCCCAGCCAGACTTACCGAGGAGAGCTCAGCGCTGCAGATAAGGCTTTGACCGGTCAATGCGGGCGCCCCGAGTCATCCGGGCGCCCCGGTCAAACCGGATCCCGAGGATAAGGGGATCAGACGGCGACCGAGCAACAACCGGATCTGCTGCCACGTGGGGGGGCGCCCCCGTCGACCAGGGCGCCCCCAGGCCCTATATAAAGGGCCCTCGACCTCCTTCTTCAGGATCCCCTCGTTGTTGTTAATGCAGTCTGGCCCTGATTGTTGTTTTGGTGTTGACAACGATTTTAGTTTAGGAGGATGATTATGATGATTGTGATTAAGTCCTGATCGAGGATTAGGCATGATATGGGAAATCCTAACCTGGGAGGTTAGGTGTGATGATTATGATGATTGTGATTAAGTCCTGATCGAGGATTAGGCATGATATGGAAAATCCTAGCTTGGAGGGCTAGGTGTTGGAAAATCCTAACCTGGGAGGTTAGGTGTTGGAAAAGTCCTAATTCGGAAGGGTTGGGTGAAAAGTCCTAGCTTGGAGGGCTAGGTGAAAAGTCCTAACCTGGAGGGTTAGGTGCAAATTCCCATCCTGGAGAATTAGGTGAAAAAGTCCTGGCTTGGAGGGTCAGGTGCCTAGCTTGGAGGGCTAGGTTGGATGATGTTCTAACTCGGAAGAGTTGGGTGAAAAGTCCTAGCTTGGAGGGCTAGGTGAAAAGTCCTAGCTTGGAGGGCTAGGTGAAAAGTCCTAACTTGGAGGGTTAGGTGCAAATTCCCAACTTGGAGAGTTAGATGGAAAAATCCTTAGCTTGGAGGGCTAAGGTGGATGAATTCCTAGCTTGGAGGGCTAGGGTTGAGTCACTGGATCGGTCTGGTGACCGATCAGGGACATTGGCACGTTGCTCCTTAGTGGATCGGTCTAGTGACCGATCCAGCTATGTCTGATCAGACTGGTGAGGGAGCGCACAGTGAGATTGGGAATCTACTGTGTGGCTCCTGATCGGACTGGTGACCGATCAGGGAGCAGGCTGCTTCCTTGCTGTCTTGCTCCTGATCGGTCTGGTGACTGATCAGGGAGCAAACGGTGAGTGAGTTCCCTTGCTGATCAAAGTCTTGGATCGGTCCGGGGACCGATCAGGGATCTTGAGATTGATTAAAAAACAACTGTTCATCTGCCCTGATCGGTATGGGTGACCGATCAGGATCCATTCTGATCGGTCTGGTGACCGATCAGGCTTCACCCTGATCGGTATGGTGACCGATCAGGCGTGTATAGCTGCGAGAGCTGGGAATCCCAGCAAAGCAGTGGATCGATCTGGTGATCGATCCACACACCCTGGATCGGTCCGGTGACCGATCACTTTAATTCAAATTTCACTGTCAGACGCGGTCAGAGCCTCTGATCGTATCGGATTTGCTGATGTATGTGATATGTTGTGTGATCTTCTGCTCTAATGCTCTGATTGAGTTTCAGGTGACAGGGGAGGATTCAAACACTCAAGGAGAAGTCAAAGCGTGCTTTCCTTGGAGCAGGTTTGTCCCTTTTCACATCTCAGGTTGCAACGGCGAGCCGAAGACTGGGGCTGAGACTGGAGCTTGGCTGAGGAGCTCAGTGAGTCCAGAGATAGCTCAGTAGAGGCTGGCATTGGCAGATGAGTAGCTGGGAGCTACAGAGATGTGGTCACTTGTCGCTTGGCGGAGAAACAAAAGGAAGCGCGAGAAGACGAGGCTGTAGAGCTTTTCGAGGAAGCGATTCAGTTTGAAAAACTTCTTTGTGTTCTTGCGTTCTGCTGCTACAAGCTTGCTGTTCTTGAGTTCTTCAACCATTCTAAGCAAGCTATAGAGGAGCAATCATCATACTTGAGCGCTTGAAGGAGAAAACAAGAAGCTTGGAGTCCGACAGTGGGAAGACACGAAGCAGACAGGGGTCTGCGTGAGATCGCCACTGGGTGGAGCTCAGGGAAGCTTGCTGTGTTTTGTCCTTGCTAAGAGTTTGAGTAAGATCCTTCTTGTTGTTGTTTCATTGTGCTCATTATATATCATTGTGTGAAACACGCTGTGGAGAGGTTTCTCCACCGAGAAGGAGGTTGCTTCATATCCGGTGTTGACCGAGGCTTGATCTGCCGACGATCAAGGGATCGCCCACCTCAAGGGCACGCCAAGGAGTAGGGGCAAGTTATCCCCGAACCTTGTAAACCTCCTTGTTAGCGATCTTGCTAGTTGTGTTTCTTTCGCTCTCGTTTAGTTTTTCTGCATACTCTGTTTTCCACTCTTTCCGCTGTGCTACTGATATTTGAGTTGCAGAAATCGTGATAAGTTTTCAAGGGGCAAGCGATTGTCTATATTCACCCCCCCTCTATAGCCATCTCGTTCCCAACAGTTGTGAGGCAGTCTGTTCGACTTGGTGATGCTCCAGCGCCTCTTTAATGGCGTTGGCCACTAGGCGATTGAGTTCCTCTCTTGTAAGAACAAGGGGATGTCCAGTCACCAGAGCTCTGCCCCACGTGGAAATCGCTATGCAGGGGAGGAACTCGGTGCCCTGCGAGATCAACACGAGCGTTAGGGGAATGTGCCAGAGATTGTCCGGCGGAGCTCACTCCGACGCTCAAGTCAGTATTTTGAGGGAGATTAGAGGCAACACGAAAGGAAAATGTATGAAGAGCTAAGAGAGCGTAACCCTTTTACCGGAGGGGTTGGACTATCTTTTATACTGATGGTGGTGGACTTAGCGCATTCCCTCGTTAGTGCCACGTTTCCGTGATTTATACCACATCCTCCCCTTCTGCCAGCGATTACTGGATAGCCTTTGAAATAGTCTACGCCGTTACTACGCTTCGCCCCGTTATGATATTTAAGGGTCGTGATGACTCCTTAAGACGGGGAAACTTATCCATAGGCCCGTTAAAAAAAAGGGGGGGGGGGGAGGAGGACCGTTTCTTGAGGTCGAAGCTAACTCGGGCTCCGCTACCCCGAGGTGAGCTCGGGGCCGTCTGACCCGGGTGAGCTCGGGCACTATAATTCCCGAGGCGCTCTTGGGACCTAACCCCTCGGGGTGGTCCCGTGAGGGGTCTTCTGGCTATCCTTCCACGGTGTGTCCCCCGAGGGGGGTCTTGAGGCTCAGGAAGGAGGGTCATTGTGACCCGACGTGTTATGTCACACAGCTTCTTCATCCCACGTGTCTGCCACGGGCTATTCAACCCTATCAATGTTCAAAGTTGAATGACTTGTTGCAATGATTTTTCTACCACATTTTATGTGCTCTCATGAGTACATCCTCATCGCTCTACCCGCTTTCACGATATATATAAAAATTATTATATATGGTTGTAAACTCATTCATCATCAGATGAAGCCTACAGAAATGTGATTTTACCTTCACCCAAATTAGCTCCATAAATCCATTAGGCTGATACTTGTTGTAGAAATCCTCAATTCATTTCCAGAAAGTTTATTCCTTTTGATCATTATCGATTATTAGATTAGTGGTAATATTAATTCATACCTTTGCAAGGTGTATCTCTTCGTCCATTGACCACTTAACTCATTTGGTATCATGCACACCCAAACTTGCTTTATTACCCAACTCTGGAACCTCAGATGGTGGTTTCTAATTCTTTATCGGTCCCAGATACATCTATATATGCTAGCCCTCCTTGATTCATCTGAGAGCATGGATGATGGTTATGAAGAAAAAGTTCCATAAGAAAGGGATTGGGTGACATTACAAATTGGCTTGCCATGGGCGGCCAATATTCGGGAGGGTACATATAAAATGAAGGTTGGCAGACATTATTTGGAGGAGCCGGCAAGTTTTGAGAACTTTAAAAGGTTGGATAAAATTGTGAAATGTATGGAATATTTGAAAAGTTTTTAGGGTAGTGCGTAGAAGTGGAAAATTGAGAATATTGAAGATTAAGATGATTGTGTGAAGTTTGCAAAGTTAAATTTTCAGAATTATTTTTTTAAAAAAAGTTTCACTATAATTTGAATCCATTTTAGAAGAATAAAGGATGAAATGGATTCGAAAAAATAAGAATGGAATGACTTAATTGGGTATAGCATGAATGAGAAAAACTTTAAAAATATGATAGATATATTGGACAATCTGTCGGGCATATTTGGGTTGAATTGAAATTACATAGAATGAATTTCAATTTATTTGTTGAGAGGCCTAAGTGGATGATCTCAAGTTGCTAACGGGGTTGATTCTGCTAAGCTTCTAGTAGTGAGTCCGAGTCATCAAGTGCCAACCACTCGACTGTCAGGTGTTGTTGAGTCGGGATGTATTCTCCCAAGTAGCTCCCGAGTGGATGTCGAGTTGGGAAGAAGTATTAATTCTTGACTTCTCTCAAATGGTTCCCGAGTGAAAGCGTTATGCTCCTGAGTAGACTCTCCAAGTGAACCGCAGAGTTGCAAAGAGATGGCTCGACCCCCGGATGGCAAACCTGAGTGTTCCCAAGTGGATATCGAGAAATGAGACTGAGACACCAAATTGAGATGTCTACCAAGATGTCGCCGAGATGTCTGTTGAGACTCCGTCAAGACCTTTGCCGATCGACATCAGAGATGTTCAGATGAGACAGAGATGTATTGCTGAGACACTTGGCTAAGACAGCTGCCGAGACACCGAAAGAAGATACCGAGGCATATGTAACACAGCCCCCTTGAAACAGATTCGCCCCACCTTTGACTATGCTTTGAGATTTTTCTTGGGTCATATGTTTTCCAAGATATAATGGCAAACGCGATCTCCACCGAACATTGGTTGTCATCGTGAACTAAGAGTTATTGAATGCTATCACGGGTATTCTACCGAGCGGAAGATGCACAGTGGAGAAGAAGAGAGCAAGGGGAACGTGGGTGAATGGAGATTTCTACTTGCACACTCTCTTGTGCTCTTACTCATAACCTCTTTTTACAAGAGCGCTCACCCCTAGCCGCAATAAATAACCGAGTTATGACTATTCAACGTCAGATTTAAAAACAGTCGTCAATAATTACTGATTGACTATTATTTCCAAGAGGTTACAGAATCACTATTAACTTCAGGCTAATGCTTCCATTACACTCTTAAACAAGTAGTAAGAAGAGATTCAGATGGTAAAATATTAATTCATTCACTTGAATAAATGTTATCACAACCAATATGACATTCGATGTGTGTAAAATGTGCTCACACACAAGTGGACTTGAATTAGTACAATTCGAGTCTTGAATTCATATTTTTCCTGTATACTCGTGTGAGAGATGATTTCTCCTCGTACATTTGCTCAATTTTACTAATTAATATACCTTAATATTTTTAATATAAAATTAAAGTCTCATTTATAATAAATTTTTTTTGCTCCGTATTTTTTTCATTCACATTTTCAATTAGGAATATATAAGACATTCAAAATTAGCAGATAGAAACAAACTGTACGAAAAAACGGAAAGGAAAAAAAATACGGTAGAAAAATATGGCAGGAAAATAACGGCAAAGTCAAAAACAAAAAGCTAAATTTTAAAAAAAAATTGTGTTTTTTTTAACTACGGCACATCATTTGACAAAGAGAAATGCTGCGTATAGTAAAATTGAATGACTCAATAAAAATTTTGATCATTATTCGACGGTATGTTCGACATTCGATTATCGATCGGATATTATCGGTGGCCTTTAATCGTCATCCCGAATCAAACAATATCTTGAAAGGACGGTGAACCCGTCAGGATCGTCGACAACGGTACACCCGTCGAAATCGACGGTGAATAATAAGATATCGCAATTGCGGCGATTCTCGATGGATTCACCGTGATCCCTAGGGTATAGTTTGGTTTGAGACGGTGACCGAAGACCGCCGATAGTGTCCGATCAACGATCGAACGTCAGACATGTCACCAATTAATAATCAAAATTTTTACTAATATATTTATTTTCATTGTGCGTTCATTACTCATTACTCTTTGACAAAAGTATGGTTCGGTGTTTCAAACCCAACCGATGAATTTAAAATGAAAAATGAAAAAATCTGACCACAATGATGTTTTTGACAATTTAAGAGTCGGGAAAAAAATCTCCGTTGAAGATGTTCTAAATTATGAAAGTTTTGTCAACAATAATAATACATACAGAAAATAAGATAATCAATAAGACAATTTATATTAGTTGAAAATTAAACTTATATGTGACACCACCCTATCTAAACCACCTGCACCTAAAAAAATCGGAGCACAGAGCAGTTTGGAAAATAACTGACATGGTAAAAAATTAGTAGATTGCCGCAGAGCAGTCTGGAAAGATCTGTTATCTCACCCAAACTCGCCACCTCGCCTCCTATAAAATTCCTCCCACAGTCCACTGATCTCTCCATTGACAAGTGAGTGAGATCCAGAAGAAGAACAAGAAGAAGATGGAGGGGAGAGAGGAAGACGTGAGGGTGGGCGCCAACAAGTTCTCGGAGAGGCAGCCAATTGGCACGGCGGCGCAGAGCCAGGACAAGGACTACAAGGAACCGCCGCCAGCTCCCCTGTTCGAGCACGGCGAACTCACCTCCTGGTCCTTCTACCGCGCCGGCATTGCCGAGTTCGTCGCCACCTTCCTCTTCCTCTACGTTACCATCCTCACCGTCATGGGCGTCTCCCAGTCCTCCTCCCGTTGCTCCACCGTCGGAATCCAGGGCATCGCCTGGGCCTTCGGCGGCATGATCTTCGCCCTCGTCTACTGCACCGCCGGCATCTCCGGTCATTCAATCATACCCAGCACTCAGAATCTACTTCAAAATCTGATTTTTAATGGGATTTCACTAACAAAATCGCGTTTTGCTGCAGGTGGTCACATCAACCCGGCGGTCACCTTCGGGCTGTTCCTGGCCAGGAAGCTGTCGCTCACCAGGGCTCTGTTCTACATGATCATGCAGTGCCTGGGCGCCATCTCCGGCGCCGGCGTCGTCAAGGGCTTCCAGAAGAGCGTCTACGAGAACAACGGCGGCGGAGCTAACGTCGTCAACGTCGGCTACACCAAGGGCGACGGCTTGGGCGCCGAGATCGTTGGCACCTTCATCCTCGTCTACACTGTCTTCTCCGCCACCGACGCCAAAAGAAACGCCAGGGATTCACACGTTCCTGTAAGCTGCATCAGGCAACTTCGATTCGATTCAATTCTTTTATCTTAAAAATTAATCATAATTATTTGAGCAGCTTCTGGCGCCGTTGCCTATCGGCTTCGCTGTGTTTCTGGTTCATCTGGCGACCATCCCCATCACAGGCACAGGGATCAACCCTGCAAGAAGCCTCGGGGCAGCCATTATCTACAACAAGAAGCACGCGTGGGATGACCAATGGATCTTCTGGGTTGGACCTTTCATCGGAGCTGCTCTCGCCGCCATCTACCACCAGGTCGTGATCAGGGCAATCCCATTCAAGAGCAGGCATTGAAATTTAAGCTTCCCCTTTCTTACTTATTATCACCTCCAGCTGTATGCTTTGTTCATGAAATCCATAAGTACTGTGTTACTGCAGCACTCTGGTGATTGTAAAACCTGTTGAATTGCTATGGCTAGCTGTTTGCATTTGTTTGAGGTTATCAGACTTAAAATATTCGTGTAAATTTAGGCCAAAACAAGAACTGGATCAAGATAGAAATTGAAGGAAGATGAAAATCAATAAAGTAAAATAGGAGGAAACTTTGGTTGACAGTGAGACTGACTGCTAAAGTTGAGGGATTTCTAGCTAAATTTGATGCAATTGTAAAATACTCATAGAATCAATTCAGAGGAGCATAGTTCAAATGATTAATATTTTAGAGAGATTTTTGAGTGTATATAAGTTGTACTCTGAATTTATCCTGATAGGCAAACCACTTAATTTGCCAACAAGTATAGGTAATGCAACATCCAAAATGATGCCCTTTAATTTCTTCTCTCCAAGCTACATTTACCCCCCTTAACCATCTAAACTTGGATGAAAAACAATCTCTTTATGAACGAAAATGGGTCTATTTATTCTAGATAAAATACTTCAATAAAATCATTTTTTTAATTTATAGCAAAATTATATGTTAAATATACTTTTGATAATTATATAAATTTTATTTTTTCAAATTTATAACTTAATGTAATAGTTGTAGGATCGTTTAGTACCGAGAGAGGGGGTGAATCTCATTCGACCGAAAAACTATTTTCTTTTCAAAGCAATGTAGCGGAGATCAAAGAAAAATAGATATTTTTCTTTTATTTGGTTCGGAGCCTTCGTTGATTTTTACTCCAAGGTTCGTAGTTTTCAACCGCTTTCGTTGAGCAATCCACTAAATTCCTTTCTTCGAAAACCTTTCGAAGAAAGCAAATCGTACAAGATGTAAAAAACGATAGTAACACCCTGCCGCATATTCTTTTTGAATCAATGCAAGTACAAGTACAATAAAAATAAAGTATATTGACACGGAAGATTTGAACTTGAGCGTAGTGTTGATGAGCTTTCGGCGTCGTGGCAGTAAAGCTTGAGCAATTCATCGATGCAGAAAGTGGATGGAGAGCAAATAGAAGTAGTGATTAGCTCTGATCTCGAGGTCTCTTTATATAGTAGTCGTTCGGTTGATCGATAAAACATTTGGTCGACTAATCCAATCAGTTTACTGAACCTCCTGTTCAGTCAATGAAACCTACATTTTTCCTTATATTTGTTGCTCGGCCGTCACTATAATAAATGTCATCAACCTATCCTTCTAATCAGTCAATGGGTAAAGCTTCCTTCTTTGGCCCCACACAACTCCTGATGATTAGTCGACGGATAAATATGTTTTTGCATTGCACTAGTGCTACTCAAGCTGGATTAGTCGACTGATCTTGATGATCAGTGGACCGAACACTTGTCAACCTTGATTTAACTAATTTGCATCATAGAGTTAGCATAATACAAATAATATAAAAATTAACCCTGCAAAACAGAGTTAACACAGATTTGAAAGATATGCATGAGTAATAGACAACAAGACTTGTCTTGATCTCAACTTAGAAACCTCCATAGATTCTTTAGTTGGATCAGCACTTAAGGTTGTCTCATCGGGACACGACCTCACTACGCTCTCTTCTTGGACTTACCTCAACTCACATGCCAAACATCGGATCCTCCAGACCTGTTTGGACTTCACTGCTTAGCATCAGATCGGTCTGCCAGGCTTCGACTTCCTTGGTATCGGGTCCTCCAGACCTACCGAGACTTCCTGCCAGATGTCAACCCATTTGGGCTTCTTGCCTAATTTCCACAATCTGCCAAGACTTTACCTGCCTAGTGTTGGGTCTAGCTGACCTATTTGGGCTTCTTGAGTTGAGTTTCCTGCACACTTGATCAACATATTAGATCACAACAAGACTTAACTTGAACCTTTGACAACATCAAAATATAAGTTCGATTATAGTATTTCCTATATGAACAATCTCTCTCTTTTTGATGTTTGACAACAAAGTTTAGAGTTAAGTTAAAGATACATAAATTGCATAAAGGAATAAGAAATAACTCCCCCTCAAGTTATTTCTCCCCCCCCCCCCCCCCCCCCCCCCCCCCCCCCCCTTGACACATAAAAAATAGGGGTTATTATAACTAGAGAGATTTTTAGAAAATTTTCTAAGTGTAAAAAAATATTTATTAAACTTTTTCAAAAATTTCTAAGTGTGTAAGTATTATAAAATTTTCTAGCTTAAAAGGATTTTAAATAAAATTTGAAAGTTTTAAATTAAATTTATTCTAAAATATTTTGAAAATACTGAATTTTTTTTTGAGTGTCAAGTGTGATTTTGAAAACATGATCTTTAGTTTCAACATATTTTGTTTGTTCAAAATAAATTGGTTAATGTTTGTAAATTCATTTTTGAGTTTTGAATGTTATTAAAATAAGTTTGTTTAATTTTTGAAATAAGTTTAAGTTTAAAATTTTGATTAGGTTTTAAAATTAGTGTTTAGATTTGTTAAAATTTTAAAATAAGTTTAAGTTTTAAATTTTATTTAAGTTTTAACATTTTAAACAAGTTCAAGTTTTATATTTTAAAGTAATTTTAAAGTTAGTTTTTAAAATAATTTTTTTAAGTTAGATTTTAAAGTTCAACACAGTCTTAATAGGTTTTAAATTTTAAAGTAGCTTTTAAAAAATAAGTTTTAAATTTTAAAGTAGTTTTAAAATAAGTTTTTAGATATTAAAATAAGTTTTAATAGGTTAAACTACTTTTTAAATTTTGAAATTCGATGCTCCCCTTAAATTAACATTTTCTTTTGAATAGTTACCCTAAAGTCTAAGCATGGAAAGATTCTAGAAAACGCCCTTATATGAAATGTCCAACTTTAGTACTTAGTTTATTATCATAAGATATCAGCTTGTGTGACTAAAAGTTTGTCAAGTTGAGAGTTGGATTTCATACTAGCTCAATAACTTGATTAATTTGTGTTTAAAGCCTTTTGATTTATGTCGATGCACAGGGATAAGCATCTGAAATCTAGGCTAGATCCTAAGTATCTCACTCATTTCTAGGTTTTATCAAACATAAACAAGGGATCCTAATATGCTTGTGAGTGTAGGGATCTATAAGCATAAACATTTTAAAATCGGCAATTTACCAAAGGGCGTATCCAACAATTCGTAATTACCGAAAGGAGTACCATGATTTCTATTATACCAAAGGGCGCATCCCATATAGTGAAGTTACTTTTATACCCCTCTCGCCAATGAATGGCTTTATCAAACACATTTTCGAGACACCGGACCACTTTATCAATAAAATAATAATTTGTGGTTCGGATGGGTAGCAGTCGAATTTTTCTCCATTCTCTGTCAGCGCAACAACGTAAATGGAAGGTTTGAAGGTGGAGGACATTGTGCGTGCCCTAGCTGTGATATAGTCGTGAGCTAATCCCCCAAAACCCTGCGGACAACCAAAACCTAGGTAATTCTCGAAAGCGTTTCTGTGTGATCCTGAGGCGGGTTTTAGTGTTAACGTTGAAGTCCAGACTGATCGGCATTATCCACCAAGGGGTTAGGGTTTCTGCACGGTTGATTTATTTGATAATGTCAGGAAAAAGGGGTGGTTCAGTGTCTTCTTCCTTGGCATTATCCACCAAGGTATGTTAACGATATGCTTAGGTCAAACCAGCATAGTTTGTCAACATGTTTAAAAATATTTTGCTGAATAAATTTGTAATGTATATAAACTGTAGGATTCAGATGAATTTGGACAAAAATTACGTTGGTGTAGTGTTTTAAGCCACTTTAAACAATTTTTTGAAGCATTTGAAATTTTAAATGATGGACACATTACGAAGATCAAAGGGTCACCTTTCAGTTTTTTCTTGGACATACAAGAATTGCAGCATATCCGTGGAATTTTGGTTAATATATTTGAAAGTTGGGATTCAACCTCACAAGTTTTTAAATTCTCAGGTAATAGTTTTAGTTATGAATTGTAGATAATATATATAGTAAGATAAAACAATATTATAGATAGCCTGAAATGATTAGTTTTTGATAAATTTGAATCATTTCATTTCAGGGCTACTGAGGGCCTGAAGTGAAATTGACTTCAGGCCCTCGGTAGGCCTGAAATAAAATCATTTCAGGCCTACCGAGGGCCTGAAGTTATTTTAGTTCAGGCCCTCGTTAGGCCTGAAATGAATACATTTCAGGCCCACGTCGGGCCTGAAATGAATTCCATTCAGGCCCGACGTGGGCCTGAAATGAATACATTTCAGGCCCACGTTGGGCCTGAAATGTATTAACCTCTGGCCCACATTGGGCCTGAATTGAATTCATTTCAGGCCCAACGTGGAATAATTTCAAACCTATATTCTTGATGATAACTAAATATTGTAATTGTTTCAAGTGTACCGGTTGCGTTCTCCAGACGAGATGTTGCTTTGATACTGGATATGGTGGACCATGGTGTTTCGGTCCCTATTAATTCAACTAAAGCTTCGGGTGACCTCTATCGTACTTACTTCTCAAAAGAAAAATAACCTACCAGAACAAGACTTGAGGAGTTACTTAAATATTTTTCTAAAAGTGTTGAATCAGAGGATGATGTGTTATTAGTGTGTAAATTTTATATTTTGTATATATTTGTTTGTGTTTTATTTTCGTCTAGTACATATAAGGTTCCTCTAGGTCTTGTAGATATAGTAGATGATTATGACAATCTAGGTAGATTCAACTGGGTAGAAGCTATCCATCAATTTTTATCTCCACAATTACCTAAGATTGGAGACTTATTTTCATCAACTCAGGGAAACCAGAGCACCACCAACCTCCCTTACCTAAAGGGATTTGCTGGGCTTTTGGCAGTGAGTAGAATTATCTTGTTAAATTTTATAATATTTTGATGTCAATAATGTAATTAGGTGGAAAACTTTGTTTAGGCATGGTTTTTGGAGCATGTACCAATTAAAAAACCATTCAATGTTGAAGGACCCCGAATAAATAAGTGGAGGAATATTCCTTCGCATATTAGTAGGGTGAGGGGCCTTGTCGACCGACTCTCGTCCGAAGAGGTAATTATTCTTAAATGTGATCTATCTTAGTTTGATATAGAGGTAGTAACATTTGTGTACTTCGTAATTGACAGGTTATTGTTGAATTAATTCCTAACATACATGAAAACACATTGTTTGAGAACCTTGATATCGATGATGAGATACCACAGCCAATGGAGACATCAGAAGGAGATGTTAGGCTATGTGGTGAATGCATTCTTAAAGACAACCGAATCAAGGAGCTAACAGAGCAGAATATATATTTGAATGAAAGGGTTAAAGAATTACTTTCAATTATTGAAAAAATAGGCATGGAGGGTCAAGAAAGCTATCCTATAGTCGATCCTCTTTCTGATCCAGTATCTTGTACACCTAGGAGAGGACGTGACCGAACTCGGTATGATTACAGGGATACTCCAATTGACAGTCCAGTATGGCACCAGCTTTTACCTAAGGGGAAGCGGGACAAGAAACAAATATCAAATGTTATGGAAAAGGGAAAAAGGAAACTTAGTGAGGAGGATATGGATGAAGCAAGAGAAAACATTAATGTAATGGAAGTCATGTCTGAAGAAGACATAGAGGTGGAAACAAGAAGAACCTTCGAACTATACAAAATGAGGCAACAAGGCATTGATGTAAGTGTGTTAATTTCATTTAAAATACGTCAATTGTATTGAATTTGGTCAATAATTAGTTTGGTCTAAATAAATTTTATCGATGTAGTTTGTGAAGAAACATTTTATGAATACAAAGAAGAAAAATCAAGATAAAGAAGTGACCTACCTGATAAATAGATTGGAGAACCTAAAGTAAGTTACAAAATATAGTTTAGTTTAGTTAATATATCTTCTTATGTAATATATAATCTTATCAATTTACATGGCAGGTTGACAAATGAATTTATCTGGGAGGATGCACCCTTTGCTTTGAATTTACATTTATTCTTACAAATCCTCAATGGAGAGGTTTTTACAAAAAGCGAGGTCATTGATGCCTTTTGTAAAATTTTATTTAGGGGAGTATCCACATGTGGTAGGCCATACAACAAGTCAATATATTATTCAACCTTCTTCACAGTAAGTGATGTATATTAATTAAACAGATAGATTGTAGAAGAACTAATATTATGATATGGGTAACCCTAATTTTGTGAATGCATATTTGTAGGCATCAATCAGATCGTCAAGAAAGATTTGCCTGCAACAAGTGATGAAGACTGATATGATAGAACAAGGGTTTAGATTTATTTTAATCCCTTTGTGCAGTGATAATACACACTTTCACTTGTTGGCGGTCAATACAGAATCCATGACTTTCAATCATTTTAATTCTCTTGCTAGTGGTCGTAAATATAAGCATGAATTTGACACAGCGGTGAGGAACCTTCCTTTATTCTTATATATGGTCATCATTTTGTCTAAAATGTCATTGATGGTGATTAATAAATTCATGATATGTTTGACAGGTAAAAGAACTTAAACAATATAGTTGCGAGGAACTTACGAATATTAATCCGTATCTACAAAGTCATCATCTCTTGGACAAATGGCCCTCTGTCAAACAAAAATGGGTTTTGAGCAAAACCAACTGATGGAACTAAACTAGACCTATAGGTTTGGAAAAAATTATAATTTGATGTTTTGGACACCTAAAATACTTTCTCCAACCTCAACCCTAACTACTGATAATGGTTTTTCAGAAATCCAGATATGGGAGGTCCATCAGTGGGTTTTGCTCAAAACCCACTGATGGAACTAAACTAGACCTATAGGTTTGGAAAAAATTATAATTTGTTGTTTTGGACAACTAAAATACTTTCTCCAACCTCAACCCTAACTACTGATAATGGTTTTTCAGAAATCCAGATATGGGAGGTCCATCAGTGGGTTTTGCTCAAAACCCACTGATGGAACTAAACTAGACCTATAGGTTTGGAAAAAATTATAATTTGATGTTTCGGACACCTAATCTACATTCTCCAACCTCAACCCTAACTACTGATAATGGTTTTTCAAAAATCCAGATATGGGAGGTCCATTAGTGGGTTTTGCTCAAAACCCACTGATGGAACGAAACTAGACCTATAGGTTTGGAAAAAATTATAATTTGATGTTTTGGACACCTAAAATACTTTCTCCAACCTCAACCCTAACTACTGATAATGGTTTTTCAGAAATCCAGATATGGGAGGTCCATCAGTGGGTTTTGCTCAAAACCCACTGATGGAACTAAACTAGAACTATAGGTTTGGAAAAAATAATAATTTGATGTTTTGGACACCTAAAATACTTTCTCCAACCTCAACCCTAACTACTTATAATGGTTTTTCAGAAATCCAGATATGGGAGGTCCATCAGTGGGTTTTGAGCAAAACCCACTGATGGAACTAAACTACACCTATAGGTTTGGAAAAAAATTATAATTTGATGTTTCGGACACCTAAAATACTTTCTCCAACCTCATCAGTGGGTCCATCAGTGGAATTAGGTGTTACAAACCTCAAATTATAATTTCAGGCTCACATTAAGCCTGAAATAACTTTATTTTAGACCCAAGGTGGGCCTGAAATAAAGATATTTCAGGCCCATAGTGGGCCTGAAATACATTTATTTCAAGCCCACGGTGGGCCTGAATGAAGACAATTCAGGCCCAACATGGGCCTGAATTAAAAATTATTTCGGGACCACCCTAACCATATAATATTTTGACTTCATCCCCCAAGTTCGTTACATATTTTATGCCTATACACTAAAATACTTTCTCCAACCTCAACCCTAACTACTGATAATGGTTTTGTAGAAATCCATATATGGAGGTCCATCAATGAGTTTTCAGCAAAACCCACTGATAGAAATAAACTAGACCTATAGCTTTGAACAAAATTATAATTTGAGGTTTAGGACACCTAAAATTCTTTCTCCAACCTCATCCCTAACTGTTGATAATAGTTTTTTAGAAATCCAGATATGGGAGGTCCATCAGTGGGTTTTGATCAAAACCCACTGATGGAACTAAACTAGACCTATAGGTTTGGAAAAAATTGTAATTTGATGTTTTAGACACCTAAAATACTTTCTCCAACCTCAACCCTAACTACTGATAATGGTTTTTCAGAAATCCAGATATGGGAGGTCCATCAGTGGGTTTTGCTCAAAACCCACTGATGGAACTAAACTAGACCTATAGGTTTGGAAAAAATTATAATTTGATGTTTCGGACACCTAAAATACTTTCTCCAACCTCAACCCTAACTACTCATAATGGTTTTTCAGAAATCCAGATATGAGAGGTCCATCAGTAGGTTATGCTCAAAACCCACTGATGGAACTAAAGTAGACCTATAGGTTTGTAAAAAATTATAATTTGATGTTTCGGACACCTAATCTACATTCTCCAACCTCAACCCTAACTACTTAAAATGGTTTTTCAAAAATCCAGATATGGGAGGTCCATCAGTGGGTTTTGCTCAAAACCCACTGATGGAACTAAACTAGACCTATAGGTTTGGAAAAAAATTATAATTTGTTGTTATGGACACCTAAAATACTTTCTCCAACCTCAACCCTATCTACTGATAATGGTCTTTTAGAAATCCAGATATGGGAGGACCATCAGTGGGTTTTGTTCAAAACCCACTGATGGAACTAAACTAGACCTATAGGTTTGGAAAAAATTATAATTTGATGTTTTGGACACCTAATCTACATTCTCCAAGCTCAACCCTAACTACTGATAATGGTTTTTCAGAAATCCAGATATGGGAGGTCCATCAGTGGGTTTTGCTCAAAACCCACTGATGGAATTAAACTAGACCTATAGGTTTGGAAAAAATTATAATTTGATGTTTTGGACACCTAAAATACTTTCTGCAACCTCAACTCTAACTACTGATAATGGTTTTTCAGAAATCCAGATATGGGAGGTCAATTAGTGGGTTTTGCTCAAAACCCACTGATTGAACTAAACTAGACCTATAGGTTTGGAAAAAATTATAATTTGATGTTTCGGACACCTAAAATACTTTCTCCAACCTCAACCCTAACTACTGATAATGATTTTCAGAGATCCAGATATGGGAGATCCATCAGTGGGTTTTGCTCAAAACCCACTGATGGAACTAAAGTAGACCTATAGGTTTGGAAAAAACTATAATTTGATGTTTCAGACATGTAATCTACATTCTCTAACCTCAACCCTAACTACTGATAATGGTTTTTCAGAAATCCAGATATGGGAGGTCCATCAGTGGGTTTTGCTCAAAACCCACTGATGGAACTAAACTAGACCTATAGGATTGGAAAAAATTATAATTTGTTGTTTTGGACACCTAAAATACTTTCTCCGACCTCAACCCTAACTACTGATAATGGTTTTTCAGAAATCCAGATATGGGAGGTCCATCTGTGGGTTTTGCTCAAAACCCACTGATGGAACTAAACTAGACCTATAGGTTTGGAAAAAATTATAATTTGATGTTTCGGACACCTAATCTACATTCCCAACCTCAACCCTAACTACTGATAATGGTTTTTCAGAAATCCAGATATGGGAGGTCCATTAGTGGGTTTTGCTCAAAACCCACTGATGGAATTAAACTAGACCTATAGGTTTGGAAAAAAAATTATAATTTGATGTTTTGGACACCTAAAATACTTTCTCCAACGTCAACCCTAACTACTGATAATGGTTTTTCAGAAATCCAGATATGGGAGGTCCATTAGTGGGGTTTTGCTCAAAACCCACTGATGGAACTAAACTAGACTTATAGGTTTCGAAAAAATTATAATTTGATGTTTCGGACACCTAAAATACTTTCTCCAACCTCAACCCTAACTATTGATAATGGTTTTTCAGAAATCCAGATATGGGAGGTCCATCAGTGGGTTTTGCTGAAAACCCACTGATGGAACTAAAGTAGACCTATAGGTTTGGAAAAAATTATAATTTGATGTTTCAGACATGTAATCTACATTCTCTAACCTCAACCCTAACTACTGATAATGGTTTTTCAGAAATCCAGATATGGGAGGTCCATCAGTGGGTTTTGCTCAAAATCACTGATGGAACTAAACTAGACCTATAGGTTTGGAAAAAATTATAATTTGATGTTTTGGACACCTAAAATACTTTCTCCGACCTCAACCCTAACTACTAATAATGGTTTTTCAGAAATCCAGATATGGGAGGTCCATCTGTGGGTTTTGCTCAAAACCCACTGATGGAACTAAACTAGACCTATAGCTTTGGAAAAAATTATAATTTGATGTTTCGGACACCTAATCTACATTCCCAACCTCAACCCTAACTACTGATAATGGTTTTTCAGAAATCCAGATATGGGAGGTCCATTAGTGGGTTTTGCTCAAAACCCACTGATGGAATTAAACTAGACCTATAGGTTTGGAAAAAAATTATTATTTGATGTTTTGGACACCTAAAATACTTTCTCCAAGGTCAACCCTAACTACTGATAATGGTTTTTCAGAAATACAGATATGGGAGGTCCATTAGTGGGTTTTGCTTAAAACCCACTGATGGAACTAAACTAGACTTATAGGTTTCGAAAAAATTATAATTTGATGTTTCGGACACCTAAAATACTTTCTCCAACCTCAACCCTAACTATTGATAATGGTTTTTCAGAAATCCAGATATGGGAGGTCCATCAGTGGGTTTTGCTGAAAACCCACTGATGGAACTAAAGTAGACCTATAGGTTTGGAAAAAATTATAATTTGATGTTTCGGACACGTAATCTACATTCTCCAACCTCAACCCTAACTACTGATAATGGTTTTTCAGAAATCCAGATATGGGAGGTCCATTAGTGGGTTTTGCTCAAAACCCACTGATGGAACTAAACTAGACCTATAGGTTAGGAAAAAATTATAATTTGTTGTTTTGAACACCTAAAATACTTTCTCCAACCTCAACCCTAACTACTGATAATGGTTTTTCAGAAATCCAGATATGGGAGGTCCATTAGTGGGTTTTGCTCAAAACCCACTGATGGAACTAAATTAGACCTATAGGTTTGGAAAAAATTATAATTTGATGTTTCGGACACCTAATCTACATTCTCCAACCTCAACCCTAACTATTGATAATGGTTTTTCAGAAATCCAGATATGGGAGGTCCATCAGTGGGTTTTGCTCAAAACCCACTGATGGAACTAAACTAGACCTATAGGTTTGGAAAAAATTATAATTTGATGTTTTGGACATCTAAAATACTTTCTCCATCCTCAACCCTAACTACTGATAATGGTTTTTCAGAAATCCAGATATAGAAGGTCCATCAGTGGGTTTTGCTCAGACCCCACTGATGGTCCTCCCATATCTGGATTTCTGAAAAACCATTATCAACAGTTAGGGATGAGGTTGGAGAAAGTATTTTAGGTGTTCTAAACCTCAAATTATAATATTGTCCAATGCTATAGGTGTAGTTTAGTTCCATCAGTGGGTTTTGAGCAAAACCCACTGATGGACCTCACATATCTTGATTTCTGAAAAACCATTATCAATAGTTAGGGTTGAGGTTGGAGAATGTATTTTAGGTGTCCGAAACCTCAAATTATAATTTTGTCCAAAGCTATAGGTCTAGTTTATTTCCATCAGTGTGTTTTGCTCAAAACCCACTAATGGAACTAAACTAGACTTAAAGTAGACCTTAGGTTTGGAAAAAATTATAATTTGATGTTTCGGACACGTAATCTACATTCTCCAACCTCAACCCTAACTACTGATAATGGTTTTTCAGAAATCCAGATATGGGAGGTCCATTAGTGGGTTTTGCTCAAAACCCACTGATGGAACTAAACTAGACCTATAGGTTTGGAAAAAATTATAATTTGTTGTTTTGGACACCTAAAATACTTTCTCCAACCTCAACCCTAACTACTGATAATGGTTTTTCAGAAATCCAGATATGGGAGGTCCATTAGTGGGTTTTGCTCAAAACCCACTGATGGAACTAAATTAGACCTATAGGTTTGGAAAAAATTATAATTTGATGTTTCGGACACCTAATCTACATTCCCCAACCTCAACCCTAACTACTGATAATGGTTTTTCAGAAATCCAGATATGGGAGGTCCATCAGTGGGTTTTGCTCAAAACCCACTAATGGAACTAAACTAGACCTATAGGTTTGGAAAAAATTATAATTTGATGTTTTGGACATCTAAAATACTTTCTCCATCCTCAAACCTAACTACTGATAATGGTTTTTCAGAAATCCAGATATAGAAGGTCCATCAGTGGGTTTTGCTCAGACCCCACTGATGGTCCTCCCATATCTGGATTTCTGAAAAACCATTATCAACAGTTAGGGATGAGGTTGGAGAAAATATTTTAGGTGTTCTAAACCTCAAATTATAATTTTGTCCAATGCTATAGGTGTAGTTTAGTTCCATCAGTGGGTTTTGAGCAAAACCCACTGATGGACCTCACATATCTTGATTTCTGAAAAACCATTATCAATAGTTAGGGTTGAGGTTGGAGAATGTATTTTAGGTGTCCGAAACCTCAAATTATAATTTTGTCCAAAGCTATAGGTCTAGTTTATTTCCATCAGTGTGTTTTGCTCAAAACCCACTAATGGACCTCCCATATCTGGATTTCTGAAAAACCATTATCAACAATTAGGGTTGAGGTTGGAGAATGTATTTTAGGTGTCTGAAACCTCAAATTATAATTTTGTCCAAACCTATAGGTCTAGTTTAGTTCCATCAGTGGGTTTTGAGCAAAACCCACTGATGGACCTCCCATATCTGGATTTCTGAAAAACCATTATCATTAGTTAGGGTTGAGGTTGGAAAAAGTATTTTAGGGTATAGGGATAAAATCTGTAATCAAACTTGGGGGATGTAGTCAAAATATTATATGGTTAAGGGTGGTACTGAAATAATTTTTAATTCAGGCGCACGGTGGGCCTGAATTGTCTTCATTCAGGCCCACCGTGGCCCTGAAATAAATGTATTTCAGGCCCACTATGGGCCTAAAATAAATGTATTTCAGGCCCACTATGGGCCTAAAATAAATGTATTTCAGGCCCACTATGGGCCTAAAATAAATGTATTTCAGGCCCACTATGGGCCTGAAATATCTTTATTTCAGGCCCACCTTGGGCCTGAAATAAAGTTATTTCAGGCCCAACGTGGGCCTGAATAAATTTATTTCAGGCCCTCGGTAAATTTGTGAAAATCATCCGAGGGCCTAAAATATTTGATAAATAACAAATTCCTCTAATCCCTCTAATTTCAGGTTGATTTGTGGAATATCAGCTAAATATTTGATAATTAATAAATTCCTTTTAATTTTGATATGTGTTATATATTTGAAATACAAAAAATATACCTACTGAAAAAAAAGTTACCGTTTAGGGCCTGAAATCCTCTATTATCAGGCCCAGCAGTTAGTCAGCTTTATAGGGTCCTTGGGTCCCTAGTGGTAAGCAATCGTCTCATAGATCCTGATTTGTTACCATTTGAAGTTAGCGTGCTTACCTCCATTGGAGTTGTGGTGGCCGACATCCTCTTCATCAGACTAGTCGAAAGGTACGTAACCAAATTTTTTGTTTTTTTCATTTCAGTGTAGTTTTTGCTTCTGACCTAGGGTTAGCGATTGTTGCCACTCAATGATCGAATATGAGGAGACCCTTGACGAACGAAATCTAATTGTCATTTTTCCATCAGTTTCAAATAATTTTTGTTTGATGGTTCCTAAGTTCGGGATGGCTCCGAAAAGATCATCTTCAAAGCAAGCTGCTCCTAAAAATTCAAAGAAACAACAAGGTCCTGGGGGAAGTCATGGGAAAAAACAACAACCACACCGAAAAATCAAATTGCCAAGCGAGTATATGAGTTTTGCCAACAGAGGTCGAACTAAACGAATGAACTGGAAAAGTAGCCTTTGCCATTTCAAAAATTTTATAGATTCTGTTCCACCCACCCCAGCACAAGAAAAATTGCTTCGACAAACACCCTTTTATTGGGTCCTCGACCTCCCCAATAGTTCTTGTGTAAGACTTCAGGTTCAAAATATGTTTGATAATTGGGATGAAGAAGAAAAGAGCTTTGTGTTCCACGGGAAAAATCTCAATTTCACAAAGGTTGACCTATCACTTATTCTAGGGCTACCTGACAATGGAGAGGTAATCCAACTTGATTTGAATGCGGCCTCTAGCCCACTGTACAAGGAATATTTTGAAGATTCCAGTTGTTCTGCAAAGCATTTGGAAAAACTTATACTGAAGTCTACATCCAATGACAAGCTGTACTGTCAGTTGTATATACTGTATTTTTTTCTATAGTTCTTCTTTGTGGTACAAGCAGCACACTTGCCATTCCAACAATGCCACTCATTGATTGCGTTGATGGTTTTGACAATCTACCAAACTATAATTGGTGCAATGCCGTGTACAATTTCATGGCTCCTCAGTTGGAAGCCATTGGAAAGGAGGTCACATTGAGGCATACAGCACATGTAGGTGATACAAGCCAACCGGCCAAGGCTCCCTTGCTCAAGGGATTTCCAAATATTTTGGCTATAAGTTAGAGTACATCTGCCTGCTAATATATGATATGATGGATACTAATTACTGAATATAATCATGTTGCAGGTTTGGGTTACTGAACATATTAGTATTGCTGCTCCTCATCATCCTCATAGATTGCCAAGAATACTTCGCTGGAATTGGCGTAAGGCTCATGTAGAGAGTATCAAAAGGATGATCGACCGTGTGCCCACAAATTTAATTCTGGTTGATTTAATCCCATTTGATATAGAACTGGATTTAGTACCTCACTACTCTCCTCCAACTGAAGCACTTGAGGTACACAGTGAGGTATTAAAGCATGCAGCCGAAGGAAGCCAGGCAGCAGAAGGAACACTACAGGCCTTAGAGAAGGAAGGATGCAATCAATGTATGGAAAAGCAAGAACATATTGATACCTTACAGCAAGAATTAAATGTAGCTCTTAAAAGTTTGGAGGATGTGAAAACTGAGTTGGCAGCAGCCGTCAGGGACAAGGATGAAATAAATGATCAGATCCATAGACTACTTGCTGAAAAGGATTCCCAAGTCAAAGAAAAAGATGAAATAATTGCTCAAAAGGAGACAATAATTGCTGATAAGGATTCCCATCTTAAGGAGAAAGATGAACAGTTCAAAAGAATAATAGTTGATCAAGATAGACTCAAAGATAAGGGTGACGAGACAATCCGACAGCTGAGTATACAATTGGAAAGCAAAGGCTCAGATAACCCTCACCCACTTCAAAAAAAAATAAAATTAACTCAGGTAAGACCACCCAACGAGGGCAAAGGCAAAGAAAAAGAAATTCTTCAGGATGAGGATAAGGATGAGGGAGAGGATGAAGCTGAAGATGAGGAGGCTCCTGCCCCATCAATGTCACAAGCTACATCGCAAACAACACAATCTGCAACCTCTACTCAAACAAATTTATCTGATCAACAAGTTGCTAAAGGGAAAGAACTCCAGAAGGTCAAAAACAAAATCTTGAAGAATGCCAAGGCAATTTTTAAGAAGAATAAAGATGCGGAGATTGCAGAAACATTATTAAAGCTTAGTAAATTAAAGTGAGTTAGTTGCTATTGCGGTTGCATCTATTTGTAAAACAATGATGATTATTGTCATTCATTAATAAAATATATTCATTCACTTTTAAATAAGGTGCTTACATTATGTTGATGTAGGTATCAATTTTAACCAGTATGGTCCAATGAGACATTTACATTAGATATGCAATCATTTTTGACAATATTTGATTGGAATGACTACACCTCCGGGGATTGCATAAATACTTACTGGACTATTCTTGTAAATGAAGCCAAATCCTGTAACTCACCTTACCACCCCTCCATATTCTGTGGGGTGAGTTTTGAGGTAAGTAAATTAGCAACTTGGTTTATGTTTATTTTCTAGGATTGAGCCAACTAACACTTCCTTTTTAATAAACATAGGAATTGTTTGAGGTGATACATGCTGCAGCATTTGAACAAACAATTGCTACTGATACAAATAAGTCAATTAGATATATCTTCTGTCCTCTAAATAATGCAGATGATCATTGACATCTATTGATTATTGACCTAGAGGAAAGTAGTTTCCCTCATTATAATTCTCTCGGCGCCACAGAAGGGTACACAACCAAATATGAAAAAACTGTAAGTTTTCTATTTGATATATAAACCTTTACAAAAACTCTATGATGAGCTAGAATTTTTACTAATGTAATTTCTATGTAGGTGGCGTTTTTCAAAAATTTGAACTGGTCATATTATTTGAATTGGAATAAAGGTTTGCCAGAAATATCAGGGAAAGAGTTTAATCAAATTGTAGTACAAGGACCCACCCAAAGCAGATCGTAAGCTAATGTTTTTTATTTTTGGTTTAACACTACCTAATCTTTCATGCTTGAATTTATATGCTAACAACACTGACTCATATTGCTTGTTTCAGGTTGGATTGTGCTTTCTTCATCATGCGGTTTGCTGAAAGTATGGTCTTTCAACGATCTACCAATTTTAGCCAAAAACAAATGAAACCTTATCATTTTCAGGTGGGATACAAAATAATGAAAGACAAGTTCTGGAAGCAAAATCTGTAATTTTTTTGTTGTTGCTACAATCCATATATGTATGTGTAATGACAAACATTGTATATTTGTAGTTATAATGTATGTAATTGATATTGAAATCAATGAAGCATTTCTTTCGATCCTTATTTTTTTGTAATCTCTAATCTTTAATCTGTAATTGTTGTCGATATTATCAGTAATTTGTTAGGGACCTATTTTGATTTCAGGCCCATGGTGGGCCTGAAATGACATTATTTCAGGCCCAGAGTGGGCCTGAAATGATTTATTTCAGGCCCACGCTGGGCCTGAAATGATAGTATTTCAGGCCCACGATGGGCCTGAAATGATATTATTTCAGGCCCTAGCTGGGACTGAAATGACATTATTTCAGGCCCAGCTTGGGCCTGAAATGATTTATTTCAGGCCCAGCGTGGGTCTGAAATGATTTATTTCAGGCCCACACTGGGTCTGAAACAATATGTTTCAGGCTCACGCCTCTGGTTGCAAAAAAATTATTTACAGTATGATTAAATATTTATACGCCAATCTTTTAAATAAATGAACATGTTGTGACCACATTTTTAAAAGATAAACAAGAAGAAGAGTACCTAAATACACATTGCATACCACAATTGAATTCCATTCACATCAAGACCTCATATTATCAAAATTTGGCACATCAGGAGGTTTGTATGATGGACCTAGCATATTTGTATTTTTTAGACCTCATTATCAGTAGTCAGACTTTACCTAATTATTGATATTTTAGCTAGGATATGCTATTTTTCGTCACCAAACATAGTCCTAATGATTATCTAAAACTGTGTTGATACAGTATCAGTTGGCACACAACAATGATTCAACAAAGCAAAAATCAGAGGGGGTTAAACAATAGATATTCAGAAAACATAGGACTTCAGGACTTCAAGTTCCTGAAATAACATTATTTTGGGTTTACAAATGATACGACTTCAATTCTGATATATTCTGCTTATATTGATTGGACACAAGGTAAAATGTATCATAATATTGAAATACTTCTATAAGTCACAACATTAATAACTAGTTTTTTTAGGAATATTATACATTCAGTTATCCTCCTTACAAAATAAACCCTTCCATTAGAAAATTTCTGCAATACATAAACCAATTAACTCAAGACCTTGGGGCTGGCGGCATTCTACATGTCCTTTTATTATGGCCAAGTTGTTTGCACCGGCTGCATTTAAGTTTCACCTTGCCGTTGTGTCTTGACTCAGTCCGTGCCTTCTTTCGTCTACCAGGCTGCACAAGGCTATGGGGACATCGAACTGTAATGTTGTTTACTCCACTAGGCCAAAACTGCTTGCTTCTACAAGGGTAAATACGATCCATGTAAACCCACTTCCAAGTTTCAGAATAAAAATAATGCTCATAATATCGGAGTGTATCGATGTTCCTGTGAATTATTACAGCTATAGCATGTGAGCAAGGGAGTCCTGAAATTTGAAACTCCCCACAATGACAAAACTTTTTTTTTCCCAAATCAACAATGTATGAAGTGCCCCATGTCTCTACCTCCATTTCTGATTGAGAGTAAGGGTGAACCTTATAAGCTCTAGCTTTCTCTCTCCTTGATTCCATTTCTTTTGTAGCATGGGGTGTCAAAGCAACATGCCATTTGGAGACTTCCTCTCTACGGTTATAGAACCATTGAGCTACCTTTCTTCTTGTATTATCAATTAACCTATTTATGGGAAGCTCACGTGTAGACTTAAACAAAGCATTCAAGCTCTCCACACAATTCGTGGTAAGCATTCTGTACCTTCTCCCAGTAAAGTGTGCATTTGCCCACCTTTTAGGGTCAATGTTCTGAAGCCACTTATGAGCATCTGGATGTTTTTCAAGCTTTGTCTGCATTATCATATCATATTGGAGTGTTGTGTTGGCTCGTGCTGCTGCCCAAAACAAACCTACAGCAGCTCTACTTCCAGTATCAGTTACCATATTACAAGACATGTGGTGGCAACAAAAAGCATGATGCGCGTTTGTGAATACTTTTCTGACTGCTGATATAATGCCCCGATGTCTATCTGATACTATGGTGAGTGAGTGATCATCAACAGCAAAGAACCTTTTTGTATGCTCCAAAAACCACTCCCAAGCAGACCCACATTCTACTTCAGCTATTGTAAAGGCAACTGGGATAACATTGTCATTACCATCAATCGTCGTAACAATCAACAATACTCCTGGATACTTTCCTCTTAGGTGTGTCGCATCAATTCCGATAAGTCTACGCAAATAAGACCTGAACACCCTTCAGCAAGCACCAAAAGCCCAAAAACACCTCTGGAACTGATTGTCACCATTCATGCATAGTGCCACATAAGTTTCAGGATCTCTAGCTCTTAACTCATGCAGATATTGTGGGAGATCTCTGTATGCCTCATCATAATCTCCAACAACCTTTTTCAATGCTTTCTCCCTAGCTATGTATGTTTTTCTGTATGATATCGTCACTCCAAATCTAGCTTTAATATCTGAAATAATCATACTTGGTTTGTATTGTTCATTATGAAGAAATTGCTCTTCAACAAAAGAAGCAACAAATGATGAAGAGCATGCATGATGATCAGCACTTTCCCTAACACTTCGACATTGGTGTTCCTTTATATATTTTGTAACAGTGAACTCTACTTCCCCCTTCCTACTACTCTCCATGTACATGGTTGGTTAAAACACATTGCTTTAACTCTGTTTTTTCGGGTGTCAACTGGGTTATATCTCATATACTTAACCATCGCATGTTTAACAAGTGCATTCTTGAATTCTTCTCTAGATGGAAATATCTGCCCCACAAAAAATTCATGTTCATCTCTTGCCTCTAGCTCTCGAATTGACCCAGCAAGCAATCGAGAATTCAAAATATATGGATCTTCAGCTAATAGAAACTCCTCCTCTAAGTCACTGTACTGATCTGGGGGGATTCATATTGCTCAATCTGCATATCATCAGCTTGGAATTCTAGTACACTTGTACTGGGTACAAATTCTTCTGCATTCCGGATTTCAATTTCTTCCTCCCCACTCCAGGTTGGCTGAAAGATTTTAACTACTCTTGTAGAAGAATTCAAACCCTCATCTACTATATTATTTGCTTCTTCATTTAGATCAATTGCCAAATTCCTTGTAATGCTATTATCACCATACTGGGAAGATAATGGAATATTATTACTAGTTATTTCTAATCCTTTCCCCGTGACCGCATTATCATCAAGAGTATTCCATATCTCAGAGAGAATTTCGTTAACAACATTATCATCCCTGAAAAAAATTACAATTACCTTTATCAAACTTTGAAATTGATAATAAAGGCCCTAGGAGCCCCTGAGGGCCCAAAATCATTTGATTTCAGGCCCAGGGATTTGATTTTAGGCCCTACCAGGGCCTGAAATCATTTTATTTCAGGCCCAGGTCGGGCCTGAAATCAAATTATTTCAGGCCCAGGCAGGGCTTGAAATCATTTGATTTCAGGCCCACTCCGGGCTGAATCATTACATTTTAGGCCCAGGGCGGGCCTGAAATCATTTGATTTCAGCCCCTCCCTGGCCCTGAAATAAAAGAAATTCAGGCCAGGCCCTGGAAGAGCCTGAATTCCTTTTATTTCAGTCCCTCCGAGGGCCTGAAACAAATTATTTCCGAGGGCCTGAAATAAAATTTTTCAGCCTCTCCTATTGCCTGAAATCTAATGAGATCATGCACTCCCAGGGCCTGATATCATGTAATGCATATCACCCTAAGCCTCCTCCAAACATAAAAATAGTAGAAAGAGTTTATCTTGATTAAAACTATATCTGATACCATATCAAAGATGACAATCATACGTATATTACTATTTCTCTTAGTTACCAATCTGTTGCTTCCTTTTTCTCCTTCGACAATCTATTTTCCTCAGGTGCTTTGGTGATGAATCGAGTTGTGCAAGGAAGCAATATATGCGTACCTTCGTGATCATTCGACTTGTGCAAAATAGTAATATATATATTGGCTGAGAAAAATTCGACTGCTACCCATCCGAACCATAAATTATTATTTTATTGATAAAGTGGTCCGGTGTCTCGAAAATGTGTTTGATAAAGCCATTCATTGGCGAGAGGGGTATAAAAGTAACTTCACTATATGGGATGCGCCCTTTGGTATAATAGAAACCATGGTACTCCTTTCGGTAATTACGAATTGTTGGATACGCCCTTTGGTAAATTGCCGTTTTAAAATCGTAGCAAAAATAATAGATCCCATGAGCGATCCATGCGAAAGAAAAAATCATATAAAGTTAGATCTATAAATTCCTATCTTATAAGTATACCTTTGAAATGTGCCATTCGATTATCTCGCTCGTCCAAGGTACGTCGGATCTCTTGCATGATCAAGTGTTCGTGCCTCTATGCGTATCCACACGAACACAATCTCTCAAGCTTTGGAGAAGAATTGCCTTTGTGGTGCTAGCCACAAGAATATATTCATAAAGCAAAAAAAGAGGAGGAGAAGGGTTCGGCCAAAGGGAATGAGGAGAAGAAAAATGACAAGAATATCATCCAGATGATAAGAAAAACTCTTTTATATTCATTCCATGAATATGAAGAGTTTTTATCCCTTTAGCTTTCCTCCATTAAAGCCAATAAAAACCGAATTAGAGCACATGTTTCTCATGTGGCTCTTCAACTTCTCTTCATCCAATGAAGAGAAATTTTTAATCATCCTCTTTATTAATTCATTAAATATTTTAATAAATTAATATCTCGTTCAAATGTGATTGAGTCTAATCTAAATGAGTCTAACTCAAATTAGACTCAATCCTATAATCCAATTGGATTCACTTGAGTCTAACTCAATTAATCCAATTTGGATCAAATCTTAGTCAAACTAAGATCAATTAATCTCCGAAGCATCGTGTCCTTAGTGTGTGGCCTAATAGGATCTCGTAACGTTGGTAATGTGTCTAAACCACTTTAGACATATAAGTAATGAGCGGCATCTAGCAATGCATCATTGCTACCCAAGTGACAAGAAAGTCGAGATCCGACTTAACCTCCGTGACTATGACAATGTATGGCCTTGTCCTTTTATCCATGACATCTAGATTGATCAATGAGGCATAGACCGAAGTAGGTAATCATTTCAAAAATATGAGGAGTCTTCTCCCGAAAGTAAGTCCGGTTAAGATACCGACAATTCATCAAGACAAACTCATTTTCTGTAAATCTCTTTTGGCACTCCTCGGAACGGAATCGAGGTGCATCCGGATCTACCTGTCCTTGTTGTGATGATCCCTCACCTTTTGTTTTCTTTTGGACAACCCTAAAATGCAACCATACCCATGGATGTACCACACATTACCCCACAAAGAGGAAACACAAAGAAAAACCATGCACAAAGAAACAAATTAGTTTCAAACTATGAACTAATTGTGAGACATAAATTACACAAATAGTTACCGTTTCTCCCTTCGTTGCATGGTGAAAATGGGTGAGGATTGACTTCAAAGAAGAGGTTTTACTAACCCTAGATGTAGATCTGAGATGGGAGGTGGCTAGAGGGGTGTTTTAGGGCTTAGGAAACGCCTTAGATCAAGAGAAGAGGTCGGGGAAGAAGAAATATCACAGGGGGTGGCACTGAAAACCCTAGGTTCGGCCACCCCCGCGTGGCCTTTTCTATTTAAAAACCCCACATACCAGTCGACTGGGGCAGTCGACTGTGAAACTGATCAGTAAGATCAATCGACTGCCCCAAGGGCAGTCGACTGATAACTGTGAATTCCTAGTTTATTAGTTTGAATTTCAGAAATGCATAACTAATTCCACAAACCTCTAAAAAATCTGAAATTTCATGGAGAGGTTTGTGGAGCCTATGTCTACTTGGAAAAGAATATGTTTTCAAACAAATCTACTTTGGATCTCAAGATTGGCACGAAATTCAAAACTACCTAAATTGTGTCATTGAAACTTATCCAAAAGTTCTAGTTTTGACCTCTCCTTGATGTATCTTCCCATTCCTAACCATAATACATTCCTAGCACTGAGTAATATGGCGTTTACACATTAAACACTAATTTCTACCAAATATGATCTCATTCTCATTTTTTCCTCCATAAATCTCCTTTTAGTGTGACAATTTCCTAGGATTAAGACTCACACTAGTCTTCCAACCCTTTGGCACACTCCATAGTCCATCTAATCTCCTAGGAGAAATCCTCCTGAGGTCCATTGACATGGATCCCGTTGTGACTTCTAGTACCCTCCCTTGAGCTCTTAGCCCTAGTCACCTCCCTAGGTGACTCATTTATGAAAGCAAGACCACACCGGTGTTCCTCCGGTGCTTCTTAACCTTCACCTATCACTCTCTTAACTTTATATATCTTTTTCTTGGTCAAATCCTTCTTTTCCCCTTTAAATGGTCTTTCCTTGCCATTTTTGACCTTTCCCTTTCCATAATCATAGGACATCCTTGAATATGACTTGTTACTATCATTTGACCTCCTAGAGTGATATCCTAGACCCGACCTATCATTACTAATGTGTTGATCATTCGGTATCACACTCAATCTCTTGAACCCTCTAATAAGTCTATCGAGGTTCTTTTCTAATTTATCAAGTTTTGCCCTCAAAACTTGATTTTCCTTTTCTAAATTTCTAACCTTAGTATCACCATGCCCATTTTGATCATTCCTAGATCTACCCATTTTTTTAGACATGTGTCTCCCTTTCTTAGGGTTGATGACTTGATCCGCAGGTCTAGACACCCTAGACATATCATGAACCATGGATTCCTTGGTATTTTGGCACGCAATAGTATTTTTATTTCTATCATGATACATAAAGCCAAAAGTACGCATAGACAAGCAATCATTATTATTTCTAGCATTCATAAAAGCATTGGAAGCATATGTAAAGTTAGGAATTATCTCCCTTACCTTTGTAGCTCCCCCTTGATGTGACCTTCTCCTCTTTTCTTCTTTTTCTCATCTTCTCAAATGCTCCATCTTCTTGAGCTCTCCTTTTCTTGAACATTGGGTATGATAATGTCCTAGCTCTCCACAAGTATATCACCTAATGTGCTTCTTTTCTTTCTTTTCCCTACAACCCATGTTAGATTCAAAATGAATGGACCCGGGTTTAGGGTTTACCTCTTTCTTACCTAATGGACACTTGTCCTTGTAGTGCCCCTTCTTGTTGCATTCAAAGCATATGATATGATCCTTTGATTTTACTTTGGTGGAGGTTGGAGCTTTTTCTTGCTACGGCATGGATGAGAGTCTCTCCTCCCCCTCAATCCTTGAAGTTGATACTGTTGGATCGAGAGATGCGATAGAGGGGGGGGGTGAATGTCGCAAATCGTTCGGATAAAATAAAAAGAGTAAGTGCGCGGCGGAAATAGAGACAAAGCAACACAACGCTAACAAGGTTGTTTTACTTGGTTCGGAGCCTGGGTCGACTCCTACTCCAAGGCCCACGGTCGTTGACCGTTTACTTTGGGCAATTCTATAATGCGTAGAATGAGTACAGAAGAGAAATGCAAATTGCAATAAGAAAGATTACACTTCTGTATTTTACCAACTCCCGGGGTAGGCTCGAGTTTCGGTGCAGCAGGAGGTCGACGGCGCTTCGGACTTGAGTCGGGATGTTCCTGGAGCAGAGCGCGGTCGTCAGAGAGTTTGGATGTGTTGAATGAAAGCGGTGTGTTGAAGAGGAGGGTCGAGGCCCTTTTTATAGTGCCTGGGGGCGCCCTGGTCGACGGGGGCGCCCCCCCACGTGGCAGCAGATCCACAAGAGGCGCGGTCGTCGACTTATCCCTTAATCCTCGGGATAAGGCCTTGACTGGGGCGCCCTGGATGCTGGGGGCTCCCTGGTTGACCCGGTCAAACCTTATCTGTAGCGCTGAGCTCTCCTCGGTAAGGCTGGGGGCGCCCTGTGCGTTGGGGGCGCCCGGGACAGCGGGGGCGCCCTGGGTGCGCAGTGCAGACGC